>VRLP01003823.1:0-57884 GCA_009660295.1 Lophius piscatorius | reverse complement strand
GGGTGGGCGGCGGGTGTTACACACACAGGAAAAATACAACAATACACGAGGGGGGCGCGCCCTCGGCCGCCCCAAACGAGGGGGGGCCCCCCGAAAACCCCCCCCCCCCCCCCCCCCCATCAGCCTCAACTCCTAAATGTGAATTATGTTGGGAAAACAGAGTTTTTCATTAAAACGCTCCCCCTAGTGACTAAAACATGAACAGACAGACAGACGTTACAGCAGATCCAACAAACAAAGGTGACAAAACCCTAAGACAATGTAACAGGACATATTATAGACATATAGACACATATGGGATATCTAGATCTTTATCTATAGATATAGATCTATAGATCCATCGCTAGAGAGAGAGAGATAAATATATATAAAGATCATTTATATCAATAAATCCACATATACATATGTGAATAGAAAATGAAGAAATAGAAAAGACACACGTTACTTTGAGTAAAGTGTTTGCAAATATGAAGGAGAAAGGGAAACGAGTCCGATCTCCAAAATCATACACAGATATGAACTCAAACCGCCCGGGTGCAGATGTTCAGATGTGCAATTATCAGATACACCCACAGTGTTCAGCTGGTGGAAGAACGATTGGTGGCAGATTTCTGGCTTTTCAGACCGAAAGAAAAACAACGAAACTATAAAGACGCGTAAGCGGAGCTGCAGCAGCAGACGCCATCTTGAAAATGAATACATAAATAACCATATTTTAAATTCTGATTAGAAAAGCTAGGATGAGTGGATTGGTGAGCTGTAGAAGATGCTGATGGGAGGATTCTGTCGGCGTCTGACCGAGCAGCGCCGGCTGTTTCACCCTGACCCGAGTCTTTACGTTCACTGGACCCGAGGTCTGGAGTTTTTCACGCTGGTAATATATCCGACAGACTGTCAAACCGTTACTCTGATTCTGCCTTTACAACCAACTTAAGCCCGGTTTGTGTTTGGATCCCTCCAAACTGCCGGCGTGAAGATTCACTGGTTTCTCTTCTGACCTTCAAACTCCCACCGTAACAATTCATTCTGTTTGTTATTACTTTAACAGACGTCCTACCCCAAAACCCATAAAAGCAGAGGAGGTCCGGTCTGACCCCGTACCGAGTAGGATTCTTCACCGTCGGTGTGTTGGATCCCCGCGGTGCTTCCAGTGTGTGTCACAGAACCACGCGTTATGAGGGTTCTCTCTGGACCGCTGGGCGCTGAAGATGAAACTTACATGTCGGTGTTGGCGTCGGCGTAGTAGTCGGGCGTGGAGATGTTGTGGAGGAACGACCAGTTGGAGCCCGGTTGGAACAAATGGGGGTTGGCAAAGAATTTAATGGCGCTGTGACACGATCCTTGAGGGGCAGAAAAGAGAAATACTTTTTAAAAAGGTCCAAATTCCTATTGGGCTTCCTCTGAAGTCTACAAGAACGCAGAGGCCCTCTGCTAACGAGAAACAGACGTGTTTGGACGAGTCGGCGCCGATTGGCCGCAAAGCATGACCGGTCTTACCAGTGTTCCACTGGTTGTCACATGTGGACCAGGGAAGTGGGCTTTTGAAGGAGTTATACAGGTAGAAGATGCTCCAGGCCAGAACCACGATGTAGTAGATGTTCAGATAAATCACGATCACCTGGGCCGCGATCCCAATCCCTGCAGGTTACAGTGAGTTTTGACAGGGTTAGTGACGGGGTCGGTGTTTCTTCTACAAACATCTGTCGTTCCGTGGTGGTTCCTAGAGTCCAACTCAGAGGTACCGGTCCAACAGGACAGGCCTCGACTCCTTCTTAACCCGGGATATTTGTTAGCACGATAACTCAAAAACCATTTCATGGATCCTTTTCAGATTTAATGCCCACATAGAACTTAGTGCGAGGAAGAACTGGGGTGATTTTGGGAGAGGTTGGTTGCATATTACTGCCACTAGGGGGAGCTTTATCTCCAGAAGTTTTCTGGACACCATTTCTCAACAGTTGGTCCGATTTAGTCCAAATTCAGTCCGTATGAATCGACTCAATCGTGAATGAATCCTATTTACTCCAATAGTTTGTATTTTACTCAAAAAACACTGATTTTAACATAACTTCTTAAATATAGGCCAATATTTAACTCATATCAACCGTTTCAAGGAGATCCAACTTGCATTTGTCATATTTTACTCAAACATTTTGTCTCAATAAAGAGTTTTTTTTAAACTTTAAACTTCCCAATTGTAATCTATGTAATTTGAATTTTCTCAAGGAAATCTGTGTTGTTTTATTACTGAGCTCAGAAAAACTAGTTAACTGTATTTATAATCATCCTCGAGTCATTATGGGGTCTGATCCTAGAGCAGACTGCTGACCTCATAGAAATAGTTAGTTAGAGTCAATATGGGCTGTTTGAGATTATTAATGAGTCACATTTAATCCGAGGAGTCCAATCAGGAGGGATTGCTTGTACAACGCAGGGGATTAAGGGCTTTGCTGTCAGGGAAGAAGGAGACACAGTCGATTAAAAATCCCCTCACGCTTCGATATTCATTTAAATGTCCTCCGTGTTTTGGAGCCACATTTTCTGTTTGAAATTAAGATAAAAAGGATATTTAGGCTTGAAAGTGGGAAAACAAGGCAGCCATTGTTGAGCGCCGACTCAGCGGGAAATATTGTTGAAACGACAAAAAAGGAAAAAAAAGAGAAAAAGAATGAAACTATAACTACTTTTGACATTGTTCCACATTGTTTTTTTTTTCAACCTGGAAATTAACAATATTTCGAATTACAGACTTTTGACATTTTGTTTCTGCAGAAGTTAGAGGATGATCTTGTCAAATGTTGAGTTTTTATTCCAATGTAAAATATAAATACCACACTGTAAAAACTGTAACGAAGAATTCCGGCAAAAAAAACTCTTGCAGCAGTAAGAGACGGTAAAATTCAAAAACACTAGTGGATACGGTGACTACTATACAATAATAGTAAGTTATTTTCTATTTCTTTATCAAGAAATAATAATTTACTTCATTGTTTACGAGCAAAATTTGTGGAAAACACCGAATTTTAAAGGGAAAACATAAAATTTTGGTAAAATTAACCCAAAAAATACCCAGAAAATACCATAATGTCACAGTAAGTCATTGCTGTAAAAGTAATCTCACTATTCTGTCTAAACTACAGATTTTACTGGCAGCCACATTTGAATTTACCGAAAAAAACAAACAAAAAGAAACTTTACCATTTAGCAAATACATACTTTGATTCCTAAAGGAATACATTTTATTGATTTTAAGGTTGTTTTTTTTTAAAAAGTCTGAATTTGCTTTGTACATTTTATACAGCAAACAAGTTCAAAGTAGATAATCTACAGTTATCTCTTGCAAACTTGATCCTTGATCGCTGTGTTTTTTATGGTGAATGTCTGGCAACCACAGCTGCTTGTAAACTTTTACAGTGTACCCCAGCTTACAAAGAGCTACTTAGATGCTGAAAACGTCTTATTCCAGCAGAAAACCTTGTGTTTTTACCCTGGAACATGGGGCATATTTTCCTCCAGGCCGTCACCCCGCCCTCACTGGTGTACTGGCCCAGCGCCGTCTCCAGGAAAAACACAGGCATGCCGCAGAAGAAGAGGAACAGAAAGTACGGGATGAGGAAGACCCCTGCAAGTGATAACGACAAGCGTTAAGAGGAATGTGTGACTTAAATGTTTACTAAGTTAGACTCACACAGTTGGACATGTTACTGAAGGAGCCTGCCAATAATTAATGAGAGGAGAACCAGGTCTGACAATGACGACAACAATGGAAATCTTACTCTGCAAATATATTTTGTTCAGCCTCTTTATTATATTGTTTTGTTTTTTGTTTATATCACAGCCAGACAAAATCCACCATGAACCATTTCCCTCACCTCCTCCATTCTTGTAGCACAGATATGGGAATCGCCAAACATTTCCAAGACCGATGATTTCTCCAGCCACGGACAATAAGAACTCCGTCTTGTTGGCCCATTTCCCTCTTGGTTGAACACTTTCCCCCGGAATTCCCTTATCTGGGCAAGAGTCCCCGAAAGGGCCCCCCCCGGCTGTTTCTTCAGTCATGTTCTCTCAGTCTGTTGCGTGCACACAAACATGACAAACACAACTCTGATCAGCTTTCTTCCATACATGCAAATGTCAATGAAATAAAAAACATTTACACACTTTATCGTTACTGAGAGTTTTCACTCTTTCACTGAAGGCTGAAAGAGGCTCTGATAAAACGGTCATATGCCCAAATAACATTCCAATTAAAATGTTCTCTATTGTGGATTAAACACATTAACTTCAGAGAATGGACTTATGAACGTGACGAGGAAGACTAAATGTATTATTATTATTATTAAATCAACATGTGAATGCATGCAACTGACCGTGAGATGGGACTAAGATGTGGACTCCAGCAGCAAAATCCTCTGACTGACTGAGAGGAGTTAGAAGAAGCTTTGTCCAAAAGGAGGGGTGTGTCCTGGATAACACACACGCTCACACACGCTCACACACGCATACACTGACTGTCCCATTAGACATAGAGAAGTTGGGATGAACTTTTATATAAAAAAAAAAAAAATTATAATACAACAACAATAATTATAGATGATTGTATTGATATCAAATACTGTTAATTTTCTTTGCAGCTGACATGCAGAGGATTAACCAACTTTATTAAATATAAATAGGAATTTAAAAAAATATATACATTTCATTGGATAAAACACTTTTGATCAATATTGTTTTATTTTTTTATATACGAAGGTCTTACTCCAATTAAATCCATTAATGTGTGCGTTATCTAAGCGTACTTTTAATTTTAATCAAGTAAAGTACGCTGAATTTATAATTCTACAACAGAGAAAGCGATGCCCAACTAAACTCTGCCGCTGATTGGTTGGAACTAGCTGCTTAGCGGTTTCTGATTGGGTTTAGTCGTTGCCGTCTGTGATTGGTTCCAATTAAGTGAGGCTAAGAAGCTAAGCCAGCTGCAGGAAGAGTAGGGCGGGCCCAGGCGTCCCCATAGTAATGTTTCAGGAGCCCCGCTCCGGGAACGTAAATAACGTAATGACGTATCGTGCGTAACAAACCCGGAAATAAACGTAAATATCCTCCAGGAAGAGATGAACGTTATGTAGCGTTTAACTACCCGTTCTCATTCTGCGCGGTGTTGTGGTCGTTTATTGCAAGGATCCCGATATGGACAGGGACCCTGTTAGAGAGAGGAAGAAGAGTGGTAAGACACATTTTAGCTTCGAAGAGGGTCCACTATGGCTAATGCAATTCTCTTCGTCATCTGAGAAAGCGGTTTTAAGGTGACGTCAAAAAGTGGTGACGTCATACAGGGGGCGAACGCGACCACCAAAAACCTGGTGTGCAAACAAACGAAAATCAAAGCAGGTTTGGTTTTTGTTTTTGCTTGGTTGTGCAAACTGGTGTACAGACACGCACCCTGAATACACAGGAGGTCTTAAAGTTTCATCGTCAGGGATCACGAGTTAACTAAATATGAAAAATACTCCACTACAAATAAGTCTACATGAATTATCAACGTAAAAGTACTCATTTCGCAGTAGAAGGGTCCCTTTTAATGATTTCCTATATTAATGACGTTTTTAAGATCAATATTAATGTTGCATTAATGTGTCGCAGTGAAATGTGTTACATTCCACCACGATGTTCAGTAGTTGTATCGTTAAGACCATCTAAGCCCGACTATAGCACCACTGTCCTGTGAGACACACATGACAGGATTCTGTCCTTCTCTCAAGACTAACAAGTCTTTCTTCCTAAAATCAGCCTGTTTTCAGTTGTGTGACTGTTTTTGTAAATATTTCACTCATCCTAGGAGAGTTTTCTCGACCTTTAAAGAGACACTTACTCATTCAAAAATTAAACATCAAAACATTTGCAGATACATGACTTTAACTAGTGAGAAGGATGCGAAACATTGTAATCAGAAAACCAACGCAGAACTACTGCTGTCAGATAAATGTAGGTATCGGAGGAAAGGGAAGTACAATTAAATGGAAATTATCGCCCAAAGTACTTCAGATTTCCACTTAAGTTGAGAACTCAAGTAAATGTACTTAGTAACTTCCCACCACTGCGTATGTACATGCGTCATTCGTGTGTGTATATATATATATATATTTATAAAAAACATGTCTCACACATCAGAATCGGAATCAGAAAACGGTTAAGAAGGAATTTGAGCGGGTATCCTGGTGCGAAGCATGCAGTCACAAAAATCCACGCATATTATAAAAAAATGTAAAATAAAGTTAGGCATGTTCAATGAACGTAGAATAAAAGGGACAATCTGTAGTGCAGACTATGCAAAGAGTAAAGGTTTATTGTCCACATGTTTAAAGTGTCACAATACAACCCCTGTCCTAGAAACGGGTGTGGAAAAATCGTTTAGAAACGTCTAAAAGCGACATCTCCTCGCACAGACAGGATTTCTTTGAACACAACCAAACATTCAACATCTCCATGCGGCCGACGTCTCATGTAAACGCTCTTTAGTCTGTAACAGTGATTGAAGATGATGTCGCTCTTGTCTGCTGACCTCCCTCTCTTTTCTCCACCCGGTGCCGATCAGGGTGCGTGGATTATATCTGGACATGCTCCGATCGGAAAGTGTTCAGAGATAACATCTGCTGTGAATTGGCGCCTTTATAAATAAAACTGATGTGATATTTGAATAAGTAAACGTCAATGTCCACATTATAGCATTATATATGATATATAACCTTCAGTATCAGCATTGAAGAATGTTGTAAAAACACAATTCACAAGACCGTACATGGTCATAGCATAAACATACATATTAAATTAAACTAAATACAAGAACACATCGCTTGACCACGGCCGGAGTTCCACCTTGGGTCCTGGTCCACTGAGTCCTGGATTCATTTATTGCTTTGACAGTATCTGTGACAAAGGATTTCTTGTTGATCTTTCTGTTTGCTGTCGATGATCTATAGCGCCTCCCCTGAGGGTGAAAGTACCAAATAAAACTTATCTTAGATTTATTTGCCTGAAAAAAAAGCCTGATTTCTTTTTTTTTTTTTTTTTTGGGTGAATGTCCAAAATCTGTTGGCCTGTTTCCATTGATTAATTTCAGATTTAACCTTTGGATCCTCGGAGAGGGGGTTTGAACAGCTTGAGGACATGGACACCTCAGAGACTGACTGGCGCTGGTTCTTCTTGGCCGACTGTGGCTCTTGGCATATGTTTCAGGTAGCTCACATGACATCACATCACGACTCTCCTGAAATTGGGTGCCATTGAGATCCAAAAGCAAAAGCCGGCAGGTTCTAGAAATCAAACAAAGAATTCTCCGTTCAGAGTCTCAAACCTAATTTGAGGTTGAGGTTCTTCCAATGTTTCACCTTCTGTTGTTACAAAAATAGCCGTTAGCGGCAGATGATTAATAATATGCTTGGCCAAAATGCCAAACAAACGTGAGAAGTAATCCTTTCAATCTTTCTCCTCCGGTTCAATGTTCTTATCACCTCAGCAGAGAGAGGAGGTTTTACGTTTTCGCCCGTATCGGATTGCCCGTCTCTCCTCCTGACAGGAAATGACACAACATGCATCATAGAGAGTAAACCTCGTGGCTACAGAGGATTTGCGAGATTCTGAGAGAGTTTGTTGGCGTTGCCTTAGATTCAGAAGCTCGAATCTGCAGTAAATGTCCCAAAACCTTGGGTTCTGTTGTGCCTTGTTCCTTTGATGGTTTATACTGGAGAGGAACAGGAAATGACACGACACGCTTCATAAAGAGCAAACCTCTTTAGGATTCTATGCGGATGGATACTTAGAGAGTTTGTTGAGAGTTGTTGGCAGATTTAGAGGCTGGCAATAACTCAAATCTGCAGTAAATGTCCCAAAGCCTTGGGTTCTGTTGGGTCTTGTTCCTTTGATGTTTTATACAGGAGAGGAACAGGAAATGACGTCTGTTTAAGATTAGGTTCAGAGGGAGCTTTCGGCCCCTTGGTGGAGGTTTGCGCTCTCGGATTGATTTTTCTAGCTATAGTTATATTTTTATCATCTTTATTTCTATTTCTGCATGTTTTATTATTATTTTTTTATTCATTTGATTTAATCAGGAAAATACTTTTGAGATTAAAGAACTCTTTCTCAACGGCGTCCTGATCAAGACAGGCAGCAGCATACGGACGCACAAACCACGATTTACAAAGAAATATATTAAAGACTTTATCAACCAATAGAAAACATCAGTATTTGTCAAAGCCAATCGAAATCAGTGGAAACACTATCAGCCAGAAGTCTCCTCCCCCAAGTCTTTAAAGGTGGTCCAGTGAGAGCGGCTCTTTGACATTCCCCTTATTTTGCAGCTGATTCTTGGCAGAGGGAAAAATCTAACTTTCTGAATTCAGTTCAGACTGATAACAATAATAATAACACTTTATTTTGCAAAGCACCTTTCATTCATTCGAGCAAGTGCTAAACATTAAAACATGATCATTCAGGAGAAAACATGATCAAGTAAATGCAACAGCAAAGAAAATATATAAAAAAATGAAAAAAAACTCATAACAGTAAAACGGCTATATATGTAGAACCAATCCCCCTTGATGGAACCCCTGAACTGAAGTTTAAAGTTATTCCCAAAGAACAGAACCTTTTTGTAAAAAAACAGCTCCCTCTAGTGTTAGGAATGTGCAATAAACCTTTCCCAACATCATCCCTTTCTACCCAATTAGTCCAGATTTGGCGCACATGAGTCGACTGGAGGAGATGGAGACAACAGAGGCCCGGTTTTCAAGTCATACCTTAGAATTAATAATAATAATAATACATTTAATTGTCAATGATGCTCTAATAAATACTAAAGCACAAAAACTATTTACTCCAGAACTGTGTTAGTTGACTTAGGTGGAGAAGTATGTTTAAAAAAAATAAAAATACTCTGGAATAGCTTTGATAAGGAATCTGGTTTTCTTTATCATATACTTTCATTTTGTCTTTCAATATAAATTATGCAAATGTAGAAGCCTGAACAAGAAAGTGTTTGTGTTTATTTCTTGGAAATGTAAAATATGAATCCGATACGTAAAGAGCTGCACCAATCCATCACCTGACCAATCCTTTCATCTCCCAGTCGGACAAACAGGAACTTTCTAAATGTCTCTCTCAGGTTGATGCCGGTCCATCCTGTTCTGTAACCAACGCTCAGATCGAGCAGAGCTACAACAGAAACCAACACGGTGCCATAGAGTTCTGCACAGCCAAGTACAATTACAGACTGGACTTCTCAGGTAACGTCGGGGCCGACATTCAGTTCTCAGAAGTATGAGAGGAAAGTAGGAAAAAACAAATCTATAAAATACTTTTTTTCCCCCCTTCCAGCTATGCAGCAGATAAATATGACCACAGGAGGGCGCCGTCTGGTCCGACGCTCCTTCCACTCTGTGACTGACTTCAGGTAAGATTAACAAACTTAAGATGTCGGATGAGGTTGGGATTAAGGAACTCTAAATGAAAGTTCAGGATTGACGTTAACCCTACATGTCCGTCGGCGCCACGGCGAGCTGCCCTGCAGCAGGCCCTGAACTTTTCACACAGGAAAGACCGAAACGAGAATAGTTTCAACGATAGAAAGAAAGGCCGCAGCAAATAAGAAAGTTTGAAGCTTTGGTTTAAAAACAAACAAAAACTGAACGCCGCTTCTCCATGTTTGGTTCTGACTCTGGGGACTCTGAGCAGGTTCTGATCCAGACGACCTGAGAGGTCTGATTCAGAACACAGCAGATGATCGGAGATGTATTTTGGTACTGAACCGTTTAGGGCTTTGTAGACCAGCAGCAGGATTTTGAAATCAATTCTCAGAGAGAGGAAGTCAGTGTAGAGAATCAAACACAAATACCTTTGAAGCGTGACTTTTTTCTGACACTGGATCAGTACCAGAATGCAAACACTTATGTTGCTTTTGTTCTTATTCTGTCAGGTTTATTTGTGATAATCTTTCCCTGCCTGTTCCGAGTCATTGGGAGAAAATCAATACCGATGAGCCGTATCAGGTGAGTAAAAGCTTGCTACCGGATCTCCACAAACACACGGTTTGGACCAGTCAAACCAGTGTCTGTTATTTTCTAAAAATAAATGGAAGGCCCATAAACTCCCTTGAATTAGAAAGCTAATCATCTCCTTGAAAGATGTGGCGTCGGTTGCCATGGAAACACAATCTGATTCCCCCATTTTCCACCTTTTTTTATATGTTTGTGTCTTTGCAGCTCATCCAGCTGGAGAAAGACACCAATGAATTCAAACAAGTGGCATGTCTGTATAATAGTACAATGCATCAGCCAATCAAATCCATCCAGAGGATTCAGAACCTGGACTTATGGGAATTCTTCTGCAGGTAGACCATTGCACTGATGTGAAGGGACATGCACACAGGTTTGATCATCTCTGTCCTATTTTCACTACAGCTTCCACAAATGTTTTATAAGCAGACAGAGAGAAAATAAACCACGTACTTAAAACACACACACACTCAGAATAAAAAGTTTTTGTCTGTGCATAAAGACACGTTAGCAGCAGAAGTCAGGTAGTCAGAGAGTTTCAACCTGAGATCACAATAGGAGTCAGTCTTGCGGAAGTTTTGAGCAAATCACTGTGACCATTTCAAGCTTGAAAATCCACATTGCAGCAAAGTGATCGGTACTTTGTGTTGTGTTGTCATTCCTTGGTTTCCTCCTAAGGAAGAAAACACAGTTGCGAAAAGTCAAGCGCATAGCTGATATTCAAGAGCGAATGCTGTTTCACGGCACAGGACACAGCAACATTAAAGCTATATGCACACATAACTTTGACTGGCGGCTCACAGGAAGCAATGGTGAACGATATGGAAAAGGTAGATCCTTCTGTGTTGTGCTCGAACGTCGTCAAATAACGTGCACCGCTCTCCGGTCTGATGTTAACATTTCTCTCTGTGTCACTTCCTGCAGGATGCTATTTTTCCAAAGACGCCAAACTATCTAGTAATTTCTGCATCACCACGGTGAAGCACAACGCCGTTATGCAGAAACACGGCCTCGCTCCACCGATATTTGCGAACGAGCCTCCCTACAAGACAATGTTCCTGGCCAGAGTGCTTGTTGGAGAATACACACGGGGGCATTATGGGTATTGCAGGCCGCCGTCAAAGGACACCACTCTGACCAACTTTTATGACAGCTGTGTGGACGACATCGCCTCTCCACAGATTTATGTCATTTTTGATAGCAATCAGATTTACCCAGAATATCTGATCGAGTTCTACTGACACACACACACACACACACACACACACACACACACACACACACACACACACACACACACACACACACACACACACACACACACACACACACACACACACACAAGTTTCGATGCAGTATCAGATGACGGAGTGACGTGGAAAAAGCTTAAGGGATATTTCTATATTTTTTTTCCAGTCAGATCCGGTGCCTAACTGGAACAAAAGTCATCTAAAGTGCCTGCGGTGACATTGTAAAAATCAAGAAAACAGTCCACACTTTGTGCACAGCTTGTATACTTCAAGACGGGCTGTGTGTTTGGAATGTTGCCGGTTCGTGAAAAAAAGAAAAAAGGATAAAAGTACTTAACTTGGACCGGCCCCCTTTGTATTAGACGCAGAACATGTGCTTGTTTTATTCCTACATGTGCACAGTTGCTTAAAATAAGAGCAGCTTGTTGGTTAAAGGTTATATAATCATAACACGCTCCTGGTCACTCATTTAGCGGTGGCATCTGTAGCTTCAAGCCGTCGACGTTTGTGTGCAATCATAGACTTAATTTATTGAAACACTTCTACCTCTACATTTTCTAACCATGATCAAGCGCTTTTTTCCCTCCCTTTCACTGAAAGGTTCTGTAAATGTGTCACAATGACATAAAGTCCTGGTCTTGTCTCTGTCTACATTTTGTTTTTTTTAAACCATTGTCCTCAATTATTAAAATACTTAAATGACGTTGAGCGTTGTGTTTTTTTTAATTTATGAGAAAAACCAGGACAAGAATCGGTTTCAGCGTCACATCTGGTTAAATATAAAATCATCTGAGCATGACGCCACCTGCAAACGTTTTTGTTAATAGGAAGGAGAAGCAGCGAGTGAAAGAGGCCATCACAAGTACACGACTCTAGATCTGAGACCATTCCACCGTACAGAAACTCACCAGGTTCTGAGGTTGATGCTTGTGGACTCTCCTGTGCTGCACATCCCACAGATGTTCTGTTGGGTTAAGGTCAGGTGACTGGGATGGCCGTGGCAGAACCTTTATTTTGGGACCTCTGAACCACTCTTGGGTTGATGTTGAGGTGACCTTCAGATCATTGTCCTGCTGGACCACGGCCGACTTTACGGTTTTCATCCAGTATCAGCTGGTATTTGATGGGGTCCGCGGTACAGAGTTTTTGAGAAGTCATGGTCCTTTGGAAGAAAAACACCCTTACAGCGTCAGCGATCCGCCACCAGACTTCACAGTGGGTAGTTGGGGCTTTTCTTTATGGCTTTCTTTCTTGCAACACACCCATTTGACACTTGTAGCCAAAAAGCCCTACTTTGGCCTTTTCTGACCCATGACTTATTTCCATTGAAAGTCCAAGTGGTTTTTGGCTAAAACTATAGGTTCTTTACTTTGTGTGGACGACAGCAGGGGCTTTTTTCTTTCTACCCTCCCAATCATGTAAACAGCTGAGGGCAAGAAACTGTCAAGGATATCCCTGTACTGCTGGAGATGTAACACAGCAGGATCTTTCATAATTAAGTCAACACCAGAACGCCAACTATCATAGTCTGCTTCAGATGTAAGTTTAGGTGTTTTGCCTGAAAAGATTGAATCTCTGGAATGATAACATTTGCATTGGAGCTTTTTCACTCTTAACATATGTTCAACAACATTAGCTCAGTGGGTAGAGCGGTCATCCCTCAACTAGAAGACCAGGGTTCGAGCACTGCCCCTGATGCAATATGCCGGGGGTCCTCAAGCAAGACCCCGAAACCTCAACTCTCCAGGCGCTTCACAGAGACACTCTGGTCCCTCAGGGATGGGTCAAATGAAGAGGAAATTCACAATGTTGTACTTCATGTATGTACTGTGTAAAATGTGATTAATCAAAAGTGAAGATTATTATCATTACTACTATAATCAGTAACACAAGTGTAAGGTAGCAATGGTGAGAAAGTTCTGGAAGCAGTTCCCGAATAAGAGTCTGTCAATGGAACCAAAATGTTTTGAGAAAATCAATTACTTCCTCATCTTTCTCAGTTTTTGTTATACCACTAATCAAAAACTGTATTTGGCTTTTATTTCCAAGTTTCTCAAAAACCTCAATTTTTCCGTTTATAAACTTAATAATAAACCTAATAAGGATAATTCATGAAAATGCTGCACATCAGTAACCTCCTCCTGACTAGCTCCTCATAATTAATGTAGCAAGAACTTATTACTTATAGTAAATAACTAGCTGACATTACCTTAAGGATCAGGGAAGACTGGAGGAACTTAGGTAGGAGGGAATGATTACACTGATGCACAAAATGTAATAAAACCCAGGAGACAGAATGCAGTTGAAAAGGTACCATGTATTTTAGAAAGAAAACAAAAGCAATATATACAAAATTAAATAATTATGGCCATGCAAAGTATAACAGTGTATGAACTCACATTGCAGGAACTCTTGTAGCTATAGTTTACACTTTCAGTTTATTAGAATTATACTGGAATGAACTCAATAACTGAGGTAATAGAAATCATTAATTAATCAAATCAAATCTTCAATCACTGAAAATAATTGTCCAATCCAATATAACCACTTAACAACACATTTCAACAAACTCCACGATTTGTGGCTCCAGAACCTGGTGATATCCATTTAAGTCCAAAAAGTCAGATGTATTAAAATCAGTCAAAAGAAAAAAGGGAAAGACAGTGAGCTGGTAAATGTATGAAGGAGTGAATTAATGAGTGCATGAGTCTGTTGCTGTCCTACCACACTGGCATGGACAGGATGATAACTGCAGGATCCTTCTTGTTCATAGGAGATGCTCCTGGGTAAGTAGCCCGCCATCACTGTTTGTCACGAGGGGAAAAAAATAAAATAATGAATTCAAACTAATTCACAGCTCTGCTTGTTAACTTCACAATCAAACAATGAGCAACCATCAAAATTGCACACTTTCCCTGCATGAGAACAGAACCATTCTATACAACCAACAAGTTAAACAGTTAATGATTTTACATTGAAGCTGTTTCCGGATCGCTTTTTCATAACTTCCGGTCAACAGATTAGCATTAGCAGCTAGGCAAAATAAGTTATCGGTAGCCGTTAACACGGTTTACAATAAACATTACACATACCAATCACTCGTATTGTCCCGTTTGATACAAAAAAAATAAATTTTCGACATACAATCATAAAAACATATTTAATAAGTAGTATCAATGCTTATTGATTCGATGGCAGCATGCTAAAAACAGTAGCAAAAAGTAACTCACCAATTCAGGAGTTCAGCTCGTTTCCATTAATAGAAATTAGCATGGGACACATTTATGCATCGGTAATAAAAAATAATCCCTACGTTTGCATTTTTGAAATGTTTGAAATTGGACAGCATTATTAGAGTGCCTATACACGCCTATTAATTTATTAATTCATTGGTCTGCGACCGCTACTTCCGGTATAAATCCCTGCGGCAGTTCTGATTGGTCGCAATCGCATCTCGAAGGCTCATACACGAGAATTCATGTGTACATAGTATTCTAATAATATATATTATTTAATGCCCTATATATAACAATAAAGTTTGATTATATAACAATATAGTTTGATTTTGATATTACTTTGGATCGATATATATGATATTACTTCTACCTCGGACCTTGGTTACATGTATGTAAGGTCAAAAACACTAGAGAAATCAAACAAGTTCATAAAATTTGGGAAATTTTGTGATGGAAGTCTTATGGATTGTTACTTTAAAGACCTACATCTGTATTTCTGTAATAATAAGGTATCTTTAAATATTTATCTGAAGTGTATTTTGATTTTTTTTATATGTCCACCCAGAGTGATTCAGTGTATTTGGTCAGGAGGCACGTAAACACATCTTTGTGATATTCCTCCTTGCTTTCTCTGCTAAACTGTTAAACCCGCCACGTGTGTGGCTTTTCCTCCTGACACTGAGCCAGAGAAGCTTCTTGCCACCACGACACACAGACTGAATCAACTGTACTGAAGAGACACCAACAGCAGAGGTCACTCTTTACATATTTTAGAACCACCAGTCCAGATCCTGGTTCAGGTCATCACTAGCTGGTTGTTCCTGCTGAGTAGCCCTCACAATAAATCAGCAGCTCATCATTATGATCAAGTACTCTACTTCTGTTCAGCTATGAGATACTTTTACTTCAAATGTTTGTATTTTCTTTCCAGTCAAGTTCATTTCTATAAACAACAATGAGTATTAACACACACACAAACACATACACTCATAAACACACGCACACAAACACACACACATGTACATACATACACAAATACACACACACACATACATACATACATACATACATAAATATATATATTTATTTTTTTACAATTTTGAGCATTGTTCCATTATTTCACCAATTTCAAGTATTGCATTAAATCATTTGTGCACCAGTTATGTGGTTCCACTGTGGTCACATGGTTCCCCTACAGGTGAACTGTAAATGTGACAAACACAGACAGATGTGGATGACACACCAGTGGTTAGTTTGGCCTACAGTAGAAAAAACAAACCCCTCACTCTCCCCGCTGAGGGGAAGTTGAAGTATATTTGTCACATTCACAGTCACGCAGGTACGATGTGCAGAGAAAGGCATTAAGTGTCTGTTCCGGTTAAACACAAGGACAAGAATGTTCCTAAGGAAGACCTAATTGACTTACTGATTCACATTACTTCCTGCTTAGTCACCCCCTTCAGATAAGAGGTTATCAAATTGCTTCCTCATTGGGTGACAAGGTCATCGGATTTCGTCCAAATTTGGTTCGATGGCTCGACTCAAGGAGATTTATCTGTTAATTCTAACACTTCATATTTTACGCACTAAAAAACAAGTTTACTGTTGGACATAACGTCACACTTAGAACCTCCATTGTTCTAAGTGTTTTATCTCCAAACGTTTTCAGGCTATAATATCTCTACTGTCGGTGTATATGAATCGACTGGAGGAGATCCATCTTTCTTTCTTCCCGATCATAAGTCCGACTTTGTTTTTCACAAGGAGATTCTTTTGGAAAACACAGTTTCTATAATCCTCCACATTGTCCATATTCATGCATCACAATCTGAGGAATCTAATTACACTAAGTATGTATGTTTATGTATGTGGTTGTTTTGATCTTTTTGCTGTTGTTCTCCTGTGACTGACTGATGAAGCGGGCGGATGGGATGGATGGGATGGATGGGATGGATGGGAGGATTCCAGCAGAGCCTGTTTGTAGCATGAGGCGATTTCTATGCACATCAAACACGATTCAGTGCGATCGTTATTATACAGCAGAATTTAAAGCACATTTTAAAAGGCCTGAAATGGAGACTGCGAGTTCTTCAAGGCGACGAGTGAGTCAATACCATGTTAAATATTTAGAGCGCGGGCGGCTCACACTCTGGAATGTGACTGGAACGTCCTTGATGTTTGCAGATCGGATGGATCCAACATGTCGAGGCTGTGAAAAGTCTAATTAGACATTTGTGTTTTGTCACAATTTTTGTCGCAGCAGACAGAAATCGCTTTTAAAAATCGCTCAATATTTTCAAGCCCTCGATAGCAGATTTGGAAAATCTCAAAATAAACGCAGCGAAGCCTGCAAACCAGTCCAGGAAGACGTTTTTCTGCTCATGATGCTGTGTTTAACTGAAGAAACACTTTTGCTAGAAGACAGTTTGATCATGTCGGAGGTTTCTCATCAGGGCTGAACGTCAACTACTTGTTTTATCAGCTGGACCCTTCAGAATCTTTCCGGAATCTGTGAAAACTGCTCATTAACATGATTCTGTTCTGCCCACAGAAAACATTGCATCGTGTCTGTATATTGTCTCAAAGATCCTAACTGTGGAAACATTTAGATATTCATACGCCTGAGGGTGATGATCCGGAACTCTCTGGGGTTCAATCAGTATTAGACGAAGTTTTCTGGTCCGCCACGTCGACCGATCCTCCGTGTTAACGGGAAAACCCAATAAACATTTCAAGGATTCTTTCCAAATACAGTCCTCACGTAGATAGAAGTGCGTGGAAGAACTGAATTGCTCAGTTGTGCATTTCTGCCACAAGAGGGAGCTTTACTTCAAATGTTTTTGGGCCTTAATTTCTCAACTGTTGGTCTGATTTAGTCCAAATTCGGTGCAAATGATTCGATTCGAGGAGATCAATCTGGTATATGTGTTTATTTTACCCTAAAAGTTCATATTTTTCTCACTAGGGGGAGATTTTATCTACGAAAAACACCGTTTTCAGACACAAGCTCCTAAACGTTGATCTGATTCATTCCTTATTTGTTGCATATTAAATCAGCTTGAGATTAAACTTTATATTTATAACTTTATATAAATATTTATCATATTTCACTCTAACAGTTCAAATCTTATTCACTAGGGGGAGCTTCTTTTTTTTCTTGAAAAAAAAGTATAAAAAGAAAAATAATGATCTTTAACATAACTTCCTAACTATTGTTTGTTTAGTAGTAGTACTCTACAGAGTACAGAAACTGTTAAAATACTACATACAGTACATATGAATATACACATTCATATTTGATCATATATTCTTCCTGTAACACATGAAATATGTCTTCATTCCCTAAGAAAAGATTCTTTTGGGCCGTTATGACTCATAGATGGTTTTGATTTAAGAAGGTTCTGAGAAGTCATCAGTCCTCTGTCTCCTCGAAGTAACTGCTGGTGTCACGCGGCACCGAAGGGTGCTGTAAACACGCCGACAGCAGCTGCTGCTCGTGATAAATACCTCCGCCGAATGTCATATTGACTTGATATACAGATTTTTTTATTCACGATAGTGACGCTGTTCAGCAAATACACAGTTTATAGGCACTTTTAAAGAAATGAGTAAATAGCCACGATCTTTAACTCAAATTACTTTTAACCCGAGTTAATGTTTTATTTCTTAATGTAAAACAAATTCTCAGACCAAAAGATAACTGCTGTATATTTTAGAGTACTTTATAATATTTTTATGTTCAGCTGTTTGAGTGGTGAACAATGACTTCCTGTTTTACTGGGGTATAAATATGAGGTGACACCGGCCTGATGATGTGCAAAGAAAAGTTGTAAATATTCTACATATATATATATATATATATATATACACACACATATATACTGTATATATATAAATACTGTATATGTATTTATAAATATATATATACATATAAATGTATGTATGTGTATATATATATATAGACATATATTATACTGTATGTATGTATATATATACACATATAAAAGTGTATATATATTTGTGTATACACATATGTGTGTATGCATATGTATATTTATCTATATATATATATATTTGTTTTTATATACATATATGTCAGTTGTGGTTTTTTCAGCTGAGACATGATAAAATGACAGTTTTAACAAAGTGCTGTACTTTGTTTTACTCTGGTTTGTCATGTTTTCGTGTTAGATATCTCTAGTGGTGAAGTATTTCCTAATAGGTTAGAGCCTCAACTGATCAGGGACCTCATTTGCTTCGTTTTTCCCCCGGTGAGAATGTATGCCTGCAGGCAGTAACAGAGGTGAAACCCAAATACTCACTGTATTTGACCCAGGATCCCGGAGAACACCACACTGCCGAGTTAAAAATCACGTTTTACTTTTTATTGTGGAAAAAAAACATTCACGTTCCTTTACAAAACACGACACATTCAGCTACGTGTTTTCTATAACTTAACGAAACAGCGATCATCAAAAACATCTAGCGTCATTCAAAGGGGCTCTCTCACAGTGTCACCCTCTGCCACAGGAAACAATCTGAAGGCCCAGAGCAGAGAGGATGGGAAACAAGTCTAAAAAAGAAAAGATGTCTAAATGTAGCCCGTCTAGGTGAAAAACCAAACATTAGAGAGGGTGGTCTACTTCACAGCGCAGGGCTGCTTTTCCCACTTAAGATAACACGTATTAATAAATTAAGTTTGAGTGAAACATCTTTATTTGACCCGAGGAACATAACACACCGAAGAGACGTTCTTGTTTGGCACCAGAGGCGAGAGGACTCAGAACCAGCTTTGGACTCAGAGGACTCGGAACCAGCTTTGGCACCGATGACGATTCTTCCCTTCTTTTGCTCCGATGGCGAAGCATTACTCGACGTTTGAACCAGTTGTTTTAATTTGTTCGTGCAAATTTCTTCTTCCCTATTCAATCACGTTTTGCAACGATTCACCGCGGATCCCTACGTCTGAGGAGAAACATCGTTACGTCACTGAAAACTCGGGGGTGTTATGGAACCGTCATGGCCGACGTATTATGGAACCGTCATGGCCGCCGCGTCCGCATATCCTTCCTGTTAACGCGATAACTCAAAAACTTTTTCAAAGATCCGTTTCAAATTTAAAGGTCAGTTGCATTCATCCACCACTAGGGGGAGATTTATCTCCCAAAGTTTTCGAGCCATCATTTCTTAACTGTTGGCCCGATTTAATTTAAACTTAGTGCAGATTTGTATTTGTCATATTTATCAATTAATCTATCAATCAATCTTTATTTATAAAACGCCAATTCACAACAACAGTTGCCTCAAGGCGCTTATTTTCTCTAATAGATCGCATTTTACTAAGGGGAGCTTTTTCGTGAAAAACACAGTTTTTTCGACGTTCTAATCCCTGGTCCGACTTACGAATAAAAGTACAAATTCAAAAACTTTATTGTCCACAGAATGGAAATTTGCCTTCGGTTTCACCCTCGAAGCTTTGGGCTTATGTCCAAATTTGGTGCATATGAATCAACTCCAGAATACATATATATATTTTTTTCATATCATAATTCAACGACTCTATTAGTTCGTGTTTTACTCACCAGGGGGAAATTTTCTTTTGTTTTCGAAAAACCAAAAAACACTGTTTTTGGATAACACTTCCTCACCGTTGGTCTGATTTCGTCTAAATTTGGTGAATTTGAAGCGATTTGAGGAGCTCCATCTTGTACATCCATGTTATTTACGCTAACAGTTCATATTTTACTCACTAGGGGGAGCTTTTTTAGAATTAAAAATGTTTTTTAGCCATAACCTCATAAACTTTGGTCTGATTTAGTCCAAATTTGTTTCATATAAATCATCTTGAGATCAATCTTGTATTTATGATATTTCACTCTAACAGTTCACGTCATACCCACTAGGGGGAACTTCTTTTTACTTTATACCCCCAAATCTTTTTTAAAATAACGACAAGCCGCTCCTCCATAAGGACCCCATTTTAAGTGATAGAGATTTATCCATTAAGGATTTATAAATGGCTTGTACGTAGTTTACCAGCGAAGTATAAAATGTATCAAGTTGTAAACACTGTACAAATAATTAATAAGCTTCTATAAGTCATCAGATATAAAGGGGATCAGCGACTTGATGCTTGCCACATAGTGAGCACACTTATCTGTACAGCTAACTCGATCTTGCCAAATAGTGACCCACATTGATAAATTAAGTTCATGAACAGTTTATAAATGTTTACTAATGACTTATAGTGTTTATAACCTAATTATAAACCATTTATAAATCCTTTATAAAGGTAGTCTTATTGTAAAGTGGTGCCAGCATTTTTAAAACATTTACTTTGACATTATTAGTTCCTTAGATCCGCTAAGACATTGACGACGTCAACAAGACCTGCCGCCTACGTTACCCACAATGCTAGTTATGCTACTAGCAGCTAATGTAGCCTGGAGCACAGCTGAGGAGCAGATTTATTCCCCCCATGTAGTTGTGTCCTCTGAATCAGTCCGTCAGAGTTCAAAACACTTTCTTCAAGGTCAGTCACAAACGTAGTCATCCTCATGAAGGCTTGTGAACGGATTTGATCTGCGTATTGGACCTTGAACCCAACCCACGCGGCGTGGTGAGAGAGGAAAGTCGGACCTTTCATTTGAACCTCATCCTGCAGAAATGGTAAAATAATATATGCTTGTTTTTTTTCTTTTTTCTACTTTTGGACTTTGCAGTTTAGATTTTACGACAGTCAGTTTATGAAACGAGCATCCGCTTATAAATCTTCAACAATATAAAAGACACAAGTGTTCATCATGTGAGCCCCCACACATCTCCAGGATCTCCAGGATCTCCAGACTGAAGGTCCTTGAATCTCAGACACGCCAAAACCTCCCCGTCCTCCACAGGCGCATCTCTAAAGGACGTCTTTCCTGTCTGGACCTCCGAGCCTCCAGCTCTTTCCTGCTCGGCTCTCTGGAGGAAACCAGACGCCATCGTCTTTAAGGGGAAGAGTGCAGGAACTCTCTCAGGTTCAGAGGTCGCTCCTCTGCATCCTGGTCCTCAGTCCCTGCCTCTCCATGATGTTCCACAGCTTCCGCAGGTTGGACTGGGTGATGGCGTCGTCGGGTTTGAGCTGCAGCGCGCGCAGGTAGTTGGCCTCTGCCTCGGGGAGTTTCCCGTTGAGGTGGAGGATGGCGCCGAGGTTCATCAGAGCGGCTGGGTACTAGGAGAGGGAGAGGGCGAGAGGAAGAGCGAAGAGGAGGGATTAATGTCATGATCACATCCCTGAGAAGTTCGGGATATTATGGACCCGTCATCTGATCCTTTTGTGTTCTTTAATGGAACATTTCAAATGTTATGCCATCATAGAAGTGTGAGGAAGAACTGGACATATTTTGGGAAAGGTCAGTTGTGTATTTCCACCACTGGAGGGAGTTTTATTTCTAAGATTTTTCCAAATCCCAAAAATTTTATACAAAATTTGGTGCATATATGTCGACGTTAGGAGATTTTTCTTGATTATATTGTATTTCACTCTTAAGAGTTCTTACTTTACTCACTAGAGGGAGCTTTTCTTACCAAAAACTGTTTGTTTTTTTGACTTAACTTCCTATCTGTTAGTCCAATTTAGTCCAAAGTGGTGCATACGAGTCAAATTCTGGAGTTCTATCTTACATCTATCATATTTAACTCTAACAGTTACTTTACTCACAAGGGGGCGCCGTTTTGGATTGATTTTGGGAAAGTTCAGTTGCATATTCATGCCACTAGGGGGAGTTTTTTCTCTCAAAAACTCTTTGGGGCCATAATATCACAACCGTTGATCCGATTTAGTCCAACTTGAGTGAATATGTATCACCCTGAAAAGGTGAATCCTGTAAATGTCATATTTTACTCTTTTTGTTCCTGTTCTACTCATTAAAGGGAGCTTTTATTTTACGAAAAGTCCCAGAGTCCTCTCTGCGTGACTTATGGTTAGCAGCCTGGCAACAAGATCCACCCCGACCCTAAACACAACCGCTGGACTCGCCTCCACGCTGACTTGTTTACATTCCACTCTGCGAGCCGTGTTAAAAGAGCAGCCGTGGGAGTGGGAGCTTGTTTTCCGCACCTAATGCATCAAATGAAGGCAGACGGAGCTGGAATATTTCAAGTAGAGACCTGGAAGATGTCGGTAAAATAAATTAATTAGCAGCTGCGGCTCAGGGCTGCCACCCCCCACCCAACCCCCCCACCACCAACATGCTGTGTTTCTTTTATTTTTATTCTTATCTATTGCAGCGACTGATTTTGTCAAGATGTGAGGTTTCTTAGTACAAGCCGAGGAGACACACTGATCCTGATAAACGAGGGTCCCGCTGTTATTCTAAACAACAGGCTGATAAAAATCCTTCCAGTTTCTTCACCACTTATCCTGCTCCGGGTCGCACGGGGGGGCTGAAGCCTATTCCAGCCGAAGGATCATCCTGCACAAGCGACTGAACTTATGTCCAAAGACCAGTGTTGTTTTATTATAAGAAGCATTAAAATCAAAATACGATATCTTATAAAAGTCCGATCTCCTTGAGTCGGATCATGTGCGTCACGTTCGGACTGAATCGGACCAACGGTTGAGGAAACCGGACGTGACAGGATACAAGCAGGCGACGTTTATGGCCTTTTTATAATTAAATTAATTAATGTATTGTAAATCCCAGCATATTCATGAATGTAAAATCTACAAAAAAGAAAATAAATCTGCTAAAATCTGCTTAATTCTATTAATTAATAGATTTATAATAATAATTTATAAATTGATCAAAGACCATAGTTGTTTTTATTATGTTTTTATGATCATTTATTATTATTATTATTTCTTTAAATCAAGTATTTTGGAGGTATTCTGTATAATCATATCTCCTTGTTTATTTCTTTCTAATTTTATTCATTTATTATATTATTTATAAATCTGTGTCTTCCTGTTGGTTGTATTTACTGCATAGAATGTACATAGAAGAAAAATCTACCCAAATATCCTTCAAGGCGAGAAACCAGAGATATATATTAAAGGGTATTAAAATACTCTGACACAAAGTTTAACACACATTCGGCCTGTAATAAGGGGAAAACGAGTGATGCGTGCAAACAGGATTGGAAGCATGTATTAATTCACTACCGCTGCGTCACGGTAAAAACTATTTAAACTGATCAAACACAGGCTTTTATTGTGTGAAAAAAAAGCACAAGCGCAATTGCTCGGGGAATTATATTAGCGGTAAAAATCACCTAATCTAATCCCATTACAGGGTCCTACTTGAGATGACCTTCTGTGGGAGTGGGACGAATAAAGCCTGGCGGTCCGTCCGACCCGTTGACTTTCTTAGCACAGAAAGTATGCGCTGAAACTTCCCTGACCTTACGGTTATTGGATTACGCTGATATTTGAGAGAGACTTCCACTCACAAAGCAGATGTTTGCAGGAAAAATGTCCCTCGGAGCGCCGGAACGCGTTCATGAAGGCGTCCAGATCAGGAACGTTAGAATGACGGTCATCTTGTTTTATGACAAAATAAAATATAAATCCATAGCTTTTCAAATGAAAATGCATCTTTTTAAATTAACCTCTTATATGGGTTTACTCTTCTCTTTACTCTTTTTTTTAATTTATTATAGCTTTCAAGGCGATATCCCATGATTCAAGCATCTCCCCGGATTGAATTCATCAAATTAAATGTGACGTTATGTCCAAAAATAAACATGTTTTTCATTAGAAAAGAAAACTCCGCCTAGTGAGTAAAATGTGAAGTGTGTTCGTAAAAGATAAATCTCCTTGAGTCGATTCTTATGCGTCAAATTTGGTGAAAATCGAACCAGCGGTTTGGAAGTTATGTAGGAAAAACAGTATTTTTTTTTGGGGGGGGGGTTTGGGCGCCACCTAGTGAGTAAAACATGAACTGTTAGAGTTAAATATGATAGACACAAGATAGATCTCCACAAGTCGACTCATATGCACCACTTTTAACTAAATGGGAATAACGATTAGGAAGAAAAGGCTCCCTCTAGTGAGTAAAACATGAACTCTCAGAGTAAAATTCAATGTAATGAATTTAAATCTCCTTTTGACTAAATTGGACGACCGGTTGAGGAATTATGGCCAGAAAGAATTTGGAGATAAAGCTCCCAGCTAGTGTTGGAAATATGCCATCGACTCTTCCCAAAATCATTCCAGTTCTTCCTCACACGGAGGTCGATAAGGGCATAACATTTGAAAAGGCTCCATGGAATAGTTTTTGAGTTATCTGCTACAACAATTCCAGAATATAACGACTTGTATAAAATAAGAATACCGTCATTTTCCAGATTGAAGTGAGCCGGTTTTAGTTTGTTGTCAAGGTTATAAACAGGAAATAAGCAGACGAGCAAACATCATGTATAAAAAGTACATTTCTGCAGGAGTAAAAATAAGTCTTGAGTTAATCATGATTAAATGCTTGACATGCACGACTGAATTAAGCCTAAAATAACGTCCAGTAATGAGTAAATCATCTTAAACCGAATCAGGACTGAAAACCAAATCAAATCAGCACATTTGGGACGTGTGGCGCGGCGTTACTGGTACCGAGGAAATGAGAAGGAGGGGGAACTCCGGCGATCAGCATCGGGTTGAGAGTCAAACCTCCTCCCCTGAGCGAGTGAGGGGGTGAATGAATGAATGAACGTGTCACATTAGTCACACGCCGGCCGTCACTAAACCGTCAAACCGTGACAAACGACAGCAGGAAGCCGCTTCTAGGTCCCCTCTGAAAACACGGTTTATCCGCGCCCTGATGATCAAGCAGCCATTACTGGAACCGGCGACCCTCCCTCTGTGTTTGTTCAAGCACATCCGGGCCCTGGTTTCCACTTAGTGTGAATGTTTTCTAGGAGCGAATGATGGACAGCACATAGTGTGTTGAATGCTGAATGTCTAGCACGAGTGTGTGCGTATGTGTGTGTGTGTGTGTGTGTGTGTGCGTTTCCATGACAACAGCCCCACAGGTCCAGGTACTCACATCTGGTCTCAGGCTGGCTGCTCGCTCATACTGCTGCTCCGCCGCATCGTTCAGGCTGGCTTGTCTGAGGAGAAAGATGATGATGAAGAGAGGCGTAAAAATGTGACATAGAAGTAAAAAAGTTAACTAAATTGAATAAGCGCAGTATTTGTTATTCCCCATTAATTTAGATGTTAATCCCTTTTGTAAATTGCCGAAAAACTCGCATTAAGTTTGTCGTGTTAATGCGATAACGGAAAAACTATTCCATAGCTCATTTTCAAATTCTATGTCCACACAGACCTTGGTGCGAGGTTTATTTTGAGTGTACTTATTTGTGTATTCATATATAAATGTATTAATAACAGGCATTATATTGTTGGGATCCTCCTTTTATCAGAGTATCGTGAAGAAAAATGTTTTTATAAAGCCGTAAACTTCACCTTCACATGTTTTATCTGAGTGTATAAAATGTCAGCTAAACTGCTCCATACATTCATGAACCGGACCCGGCCGTGCCAAAGTCAATAAAATCAAGGAAGCCATTCTTTCCTGACATGCCAATTAATATTTATGAGACTGCGACTTGAATAAAATCTGCCTCCAAGTGCATTTAATCAGGGTCCGCTGGAGTTCATGTACGGAGATCAGAGTCATGTCTGAGGACTCTGGTCGACTGGTTGTTTTGTGTGGTCGAGCGCAGGAGAGTCAATAATGAAGACTGATAGACTCAGGAAGTCGGGCTTTAAGGGAAGTGGCTCACGCTGGAGGTACGTGATTCTTCTCTCGGCGACAGTTTCATCAAAAACATATAAAAGCTGAGTCGGCGCTGTCGTCCCCCACAGCAAGGGTCCATCCCCGAAACCCCCAAATCCCCTCTGCTGTACAAGCGGCCCACTTGATTGAACGCCTCAAATCGCCTCAAATCAAATGTGAAGTCAAAATACAACGTCTCTATACAAGATAGATCTCCATTCATTTTCGCCAAATTTTAACCGTAATCGGACCAACGGTTGGGAAGTTGTGCCCGTAAAACTTTTTTTTTTTTGTAAAGAAGCGCCCCCTAGTGTTTAAAATAGAAACAAATTAGATGTCGTTGAGTTGATTCATATACACCAAATTTGGACAAAATCGGACCATAAAACTGTTTTGTTTTTTTTAAAACGCCCCCTAGTGTTTAAAATAGGAACCAATATAAATAAGTATTTTAATAAAAATTTCATCTCGTTGACTTGATTAATTTGGACTAAGTTGGATCGACTGTTGAGGAATATTGGTTCCGAAAACTTTGGGGGGGAAAGCTCCCCCTAGTGGCGGAAATATATATATAACCAACCTTTCGCAAAATCAATCCAGTTCTTCCTCAAATTAAGGTCTATGATGTTACAAAATCCGGAAATGATTCGTGAAGTCACACGATATGTGTATCTTCAGAAATAAGAAAAAGGAAATAGAGGCCTAGTAATAAAATAAATAAAAAAAACAGGGTTGAAGGATCTTCTGGCATCAAAGAGGATTTTGAGGTTCGTCATTATTACAGTCTGTGGTCCAGAATGAAAACATTTGTAAGTTGCTCCTATCATTGGAACAGCATGAGTTCTAAATGCAGCTCATGATGGATGTTCGCCCTGTTCATTAAATCCCAATCAAGTTGGATTCCTGTCAGTCCGTCTCAGCCGCGAGTCTCCAAGCGGACCAGAAAACTTCATTACGCTCTTTCATTCGGACTCATCTCAGATTTCTAAGAGCGACACTCTGCCAAACCCCGAGACTTTTAACTTCTCAAGCCCCTCTGTGGTGTTGCATCCAGACGAAGGCTGGAGAGCGGTGATGACTATTCCAGATATCTGTTGCCTGACAGACACCGGTGCTTCCTTGAGTGACTGGAAGAATCCCGTTTGACACGTTTCGATACCCGGGGACGCCATCCCGGCTCAGGCTCGCCAGAATCGCCGGGGAAAAAAAATTCTCTAACGGCTTCTCCGCAATTTCTGGAGATGGCTGTAATGGTTTGGATGGTTTTGCGCTGCGATCATTCCCACCGAGAGGAATTATCTATTATGTAACCTTTATTTATGTTTCGGACGTGTTTATTAAATGGCAGCGAGGCGGAATAAATCTAAGAATAGTCGCGGCGGCGCAGCGGGAAAAAGCCGGAAAGATTTCTAAAACCTCAGTGTTTCCTGGAAAATATCTATATATTGATTCAATTTATCTGCGCCGCATCCTTTCCCAATACGAAACCTGAGCATGTGTGCGGCGCTGAAGACCACATCGAACTCCGAGCCGTCCAGCTCCGCGGCTCTCTCCGCCATCTCCGCTGCCTCGCCGAGACGCGACTGCTCCAGAAGAAACTGACCTGGAAAGGAGGGAAGAGAAAAGACGTGCAATTATTTCTACCGATTAGGTAAAGTTCAGTGTCGGCCTTTTTTTAAGTCAAGCTAGCTACGAGTGTAGGGATGTCAGTTTGGGTCTGTCTGGCAGAAGTTCCGTCCGGAGGACTATCCCGTTGAGTTCTTGGACCAATCTAAGGCGGAAGATTCTCAAAATCAAATGATAGGCCTCCATGTTTTCTTTCCTGACTGCAGGAACGATGAAGGTGGCAGGGCGTCATCATCGCGATCAGCTCAGCTCCCAGAGGCGAGTCGATTTGTGCCGCCGTGATGGAAGAACAACTGTTGTGTTGTTTACTCGCCAGCAGAGGGTTTGGGCTTCGACCGCTCTGTGCCGTCATCACGAGCCGATGCTTGTGGCGTCACTTGGAGCCGAACTGATGGAAGTGGTACTGAGGGGAAAGCAAACCCAGAGGTGGAAAACCTGGTTGAGAGGCTCTGACGGACAAACGTGAAGATCGACGAGACACTAAGGAAGATGAATGGAGGCAGAGGAAGAGAGGGGCGCCGCGGGAAACGCAAAGAAGGCGGCCGAGGCGGAGAGAGAAGAGCGGCGCTGTGGACGTAATGTTGTTTTGTTTATCGGTGACGGGGGGTGGAGGGGGGGGGGCGTGAGACGGAGGTATTTGATGTGTTTTCCTGTGGGAGTGTGGACACCTGGTGGGACGCCCACGGGGGCACAGATGTTACTGAGGGGAGAGGAAGAGCGGAATGTGGGGAGGATGCATGAGGAATAGTTGACATTAAAACTCTTAACAATAGGAGGAAGGAAAGCGTTCCGTCTCCGCTGTCACACTCCACCAACTTCCTCGCATTCTCACGCCAGACGTCTTCACTTCTTCCACCTGGAGCTCCTCCAGTGAACACAGGACCACCTCAGCAGCCTCACGTGGGACAGAAAGACCTTCAGGGCCCACATAAACAGTACTTTTAGGGAAAGAACCCGGTCCAAAGACAGCAACGTATGCCCCCCCGCCGCCGCCGCCGCCGCCGACCCAAACCCCAACCGTAGAGATATCCACAAGAAGGAATGGAGGGAGATAAGGAAGAGAAAACAGACAACTGGGCTTTTAGTGAGGCGGGACAGGTTTCATTTCCTGTGATTATCCTGCAGATAGTGACACGGAGCAGAACCAAGCCCGCTCCGCCGCACTGATACCGTCAGATCCACCGGTACACTCTGAGTCCAGATCAACAGAACATACGTTTGTGTGTGTGTGTGTGTGTGTGTGTCTTCCGACACGGAGTCATGTGACCCATCTTCTTACCATAGTGCATGTAACCGTTTCCTTTAGTCGGGTCCAGTTGAATCGCTCTGAGATAGAACTTTTCTGCTTCTTGCTTCTGGCCCTGAATGGACAAAAAAAAAAAAAGCACTAAAGTTGATTTGACATTTTTATTCCAAATATAAAAACCTGCATCAAATGAACGAGGGTTGTAAAAACCTGTGTGTGTGTGTGTGTGTGTGTGTGTGTGTGAGTGGATATATCGCCGTCAGGAGGCCGGATTATTTTCATCTCTTCGGCGCTGACTGTTGTCATCAAACAGGAAATGAGCGTCTTTGGCATATTATCTCTGCTTCATTATCCTTTTCCCAAGCCTGTAATCACTTTGAAGGAATGAGCCAACATCGGGCCTGAAGAGTGAATATGTCACCTTTTTGCTTTGGCTCTTGTCTCTTCATGTAGAATTGAAGCTTCTTTTTCCCAGCCTCCGTGAAGGCAGCACGGCTCAGTGTACGTCATCACTCACGGGTTTTATTCAAGGTTTTGGTTCTGTTTAATACATCTAGACACGGCTGTGATGTTTTTCACATGTTTTATTTCCTGTGTATGTATATGCCAATCGGCCAGAACATTATAACCACCGACAGATTCATTGAGAGTCACATTGTTTGTATCATTTCAGTGGCGCCCCTCAGTGGGAATGACATACGTGTTCTTAACCTTGGTACCAGAAAAATGGGTGAGCATAAGGATCTGAGCCAAATTCTGATGGCTAGATGACTGGGTCAGAACATCTCCAGACAAGTAAGGGTATATGACGGAAAATCCCCCAATCCAATCCACAAAGTCAATATGAACATATATACATATACAATATGAACTATTTGCATAAAATCTAATATATACAAGATAGATATCTCCTTCCAGTGGATTCAGGCACGACATTTGGACTAAATCGGACTAACAGTTGAGAAATTATGTTTATGAATCGCCGACAGACTCAACGGTCCAACACTCACTGATGCTAATGGAGGTCAAAGTTCAGCTAGTCTGACCTCAGAAGTTCTACTGTGGCATAGGAGCGGTATAATAAAGCTCTGAAAGACGTTAGAACACTCAGTGCATCACGCGGCTGTTCTGGCAGCAGAACGGGACCCAGACAATCAATGTGGGGCTTTGATGTTCTGAACACCTTGGACCCTTTAACCACATTGAATGCGAGCATAACTGATGACGGTCCAACGTGAGCGGCTCACTGCCGACTGATCGCCGCCACACCCTCCTGACTCCAGCGAGGGATTCGCCGACCGAGGGCAGAGCTCTTAAGTTACAACTGATTTATGCGAACGCACTTTGACCTCGGGAAGAATTCGGCAGATGAGCGGCGTCCGTTGTTTTTTTGTTGAGGGACACAAGATAATCAGAGCTGCAGCTTTATTATTGTGGGGATTCACTTTACTTTAAAGGGGAGAGGGTCACTTTCAAACTGGCGGAGCTACCATACATCAACTGTCAGAGGAAGTACAAGTACACGCCGGGGTGAATCCCCGTATGTGACTCCAGTCCGACCTCTACTCGCCCGGTGTGCGTTGACGCCTGGCCCCCGGCAGGACAGCCAGGGATGAAGCTGATGAAGTGATTCAATAAGGAAGGAGAGTAATTGCATAATAAGCCTGTCTACTGGCTCATCGTCCGGGGTCCATCCAATCTCCTGTTCCTGAGACCCTGCAGTAGTGGAGCGAGGAAGGACCTTCCAGGGATCCGTGGGCCTGAGCCCGAGGGAGAACAGCTGATGTTCAGCCACACCGATTGACTCTGATCTGAACCTGAACTCCAGATGTCTGTGTGAGAGCAATGTATATCTTAAAACCTCAAGAAAAAAAAAAGGGGGGGGATGACCAGACCTAGGGTCGTCAGCATCAGGACATTTTAGCTCTTGATTTATTTTCATACAAATAATTGCGATTAATGATTTAATTATCTTCAGAATCAGTGTCAGTCCGGAGCAATAGTCCAAATACAGCCAGTGACGAAGAAAAGCCTTTTTTTTGGGCACGTTTATATTTGAAAAGTTTTCAAAGATGGCTAATTCCCTTGATGGACCGGTTGCCACAGAGGCGTCATACGCCGGTGTCCTTCTAGTGCCGGTCTCAAGAAACTGATTTTTAAACCGGATTGGTCGGGGCCGGGGTTAACAGCGACCACCACCGGCATTTTTAACAATAAGTGGCAGAAACTTTGCTGCTATTGGTCGAAGAGGGGGAAGACGAGCCAGGAAACATGGAAACATGAGCGAAGGCAGCATTGTAGGGCAGAGGGAAGGAACTTTTAATGTTGGCACAATGACAGTAAAAGGTGGAGAGAAGGAAAATAGATACACTATGTACCATGTGGAAAGGCAGCAAGGCTAGAAGCATCGGAGGGGGGGACAAACTGTTTTATAATGGTGTAGACCGGAAGGAGAATGGTGTAAGGGTGATTCTCAAGGAGGAGTATGTGAAGAGTGTTCTGGAGGCCAGATAGGATGATAAGTAGGATTTTCAAGATATTCAAGCATGTGACGACTAAACAGAATTTTGTAACTTGATAAAACCCCCCCAAAAAAAGCCAAATAAAGGTCAAATAGTTTCCATAAAAGTTGAGCTAATCTGATCAAAACTGACTATTTCCCATGAAACATAAAATCATAAAAAAGAATTTCATAAGTCAGATTTTTTTTTGTTTTACTGCTTTACTGGTAACTTTGGAGTTTTTAGATACCAGTCAAACATCAAAGAGCGGAAGAGGACTTGGAGAAAGAGTTCAAATAAAACCTTTTTCACATACGACTGCAGAGGATTGTGAAAAACAACGGCGATCATTTCAACTGACTGCGATCAGGCGATTATGTGTGGGTTGCAGCTGCAGGCGCATCGAGGTCTCCGGGTCGTCTTAACTCCTCCCCTGAGGCCGCCGAGGACACGAGGTCAAACTTCTCTGGAGGGGCTACAGAGGACGTGCAGCTCAACCCCCTCAGATTAAATTGATCCAGCTGTGAACACATCTGTTGTGACATAAGTACGTGTTTGTTTTCAAGGGAAGGCCGAGGTGGTGGGAGGACAGGGAGCAGGAATCCTCACATCCTCTAACGCTCACATATATTCCCATCCACGGCGAGGGGATAGAACAACAACACATCGTCTGGAACGCCTCCAGTCGCAGAGGCTCGGCGTTCATTCGCACCAGACCGACTCCCTACATCTGCAACCTTCTTCACACGTGAACGTTGGCGGTCTGAGGCACTTCCTCCTCACTTCAGTCTGCCGCGACGAGTGATCCTTTTGTGGACCGCCAGCGGTCCAACGCCGCATTTCTGATTGTGTCAGAGTTCTTTTTCTCAATGTCAGATCAGGTGAGGACAGTTTGTTTAGTATGCAGCTCCTGCCTCATAACGAGTATCACACTTCCAGAGGGGAATCGATATGAAGCGTTCGCCGCAGTCCGACATCCCATAATTCACTCAGTATGTTTTATTCATCGCTGGACTTCAGGTCCTGTTTAATTACATTCTACCCTGTGGTTAACCAGCGCCATCAGTGTGTGTGTGTGTGTGTGTGTGTGCGTGTGTTTGTGTGTGTGTGTATGTGTGTGTGTATGTATGTGTGTGTGTATGTCTGTGTGTGTGTGTGAGTGTGTATGTAGGTAACTGTTTGTGTTTGTATGTATGTGTGTGTTTATGTATGTATCTGTATGTGTGTGTGAATGTATGTGTGTATGTGAGTGTGTGTATCTGTATGTGTGTATATGTATGTGTGTGTGTGTTTGTATGTGTGAGTGTGTATGTGTGTGTGACTGTATCTGTGTGTGTGTATGTTTGTGTGTGTATGTGTGTGTGACTGTATCTACGCGTGTGTGTGTGCGTGTGTGTGTTTGTATGTGTGTATGTATGTGTGTGTATGTATGTATGTGTATATATGTGTGTATGTGAGTGTGTGTGTGTGAGACTGTATCTATGTGTGTGTGTGTGTGTGTGTGTGTGTATGTACGTGTGTGTGTGTGTGTGTGTGTTTGTGTGTATGTGAGTGCGTGTGTGTGTGACTGTATCTACGTGTGTGTGTGTGTGTGTGTGTGTGACTGTATCTACGTGTGTGTGTGTGTGTTTGTGTACGTGAGTGTGTGTGTGTGTGACTGTATCTACGTGTGTGTGTGTGTGTGTGTGAGGACTCACAGTGATGGACAGCAGTTTTCCATACGTGAGGTGAGCTGGGATGTGATCAGGTTTGGTTCTGAGGGACTCTTTGTACCAGTGACCCGCGTCCTCCAGCCGGTTCAGCCTCATGTAGGCCTCGCCTGAAACAGAACACACACCAGTCCAGGTTCACGATCACGACGCTTAATGTTAAAGAGAAAGTCTTCTCACTACGAGGGGAGTGATACACCAGCGTGTCCTCTTCATCCATATTTACTCTTCAGGGAACTAGAACTACACTGTTCAGAAGACCCCAGGCCCCTGCGTTGTAACAGTAACACCCCCGATTGAACTGCTCAAATTAAATGTACAATTATCTCTGCCAATCATTATTTGTAAAATAAATCTCCCCCTAGGGGGTAAAATCTGAACTATTAGACTAAAATAATGATATAAAGTGTGATTACCCAAAATGAATCCAGTTCTTCCTCTCACTAACATCTAGCTAGTATGAAATTTGAAAAGGATCCATGAAACGTTGTTTTCATTTATCGCGTTAACACACAGAATGTGCAGCGGCGGCGATGGTGGCGTCGGCGGCGACGATCCCATGATTCGGCGCGATAATTGAGTTTTTGCTGGATGTGCAGCTAACGCTCAGAATAGGTTTTTGTTTTTACTGAGAATAGTTTTGGCAATGACTCCTTTGCGGTTTAAGTTGAACCACTTGTGCTAACTGGAGTCCGGCGTCTCACTGAGGGACGTTTTGACATGACGGCTCTGGGACTCAGACAGATTAGCGGACGCCAACTATACTTCCTGCCCCCCGTAGTATTCTTGGTTCACACCAGGGTTCCGTGTTCCTGATCGCAGGTTTAGTTTATTCCTGATTTTCACCCCAGCTAACCTCTATAGATGTTTTATGTCAGATGGAAATGAATACTGATGATGAGTGACGTCACAACACGTCGCGAGAGCGTTTGCGTGGTTGTAATGAACTGGCTGTAACATCAAAGGAACCAAAAGTCCAGCGACGTCTTTCCAGCGTTGGTGTTGAACCAAGTTTGGGTTTTGAGCCAACATGGTGTTCAAATGTCTGACACGACTCTGATGTTGATGTCCCGGCCGCCGTCATCAACCCCCCCCCCACACACACACACACACACGCACACACACACACACACCCCACCGCTCTGAGTTTAACGTTCCACCCAGATGTGATCACATGCTCCTCGAACGCCCCGCTGTACTGGAGAACGAAAAAGAGGAGTGCCTTTAAAGAGTGTGAGAACGGGTCTGATGTCAGGAGGAGCCGTGAGATCATGTGGTAAGAAGATGACATCAGGTTGAACATGAATCCCCCCCGGGCGTCCCCTCTCAACGCTGACCCTGCCCTCCCTCCGCCCTCCCTCCGCCCTTCCACCTGTCATAACACGCTTTTCTTTTTCTTTTTTTCTGCTCGCGGGAATCTTCGCCGACATCTCGCTGCAATCTCAACTACGCCATCAGGACCGGCGCTGAATAATGTAATTAGTGCTACGGCAACAAAGAGACGGGCGTGATTTATTACAGGGATTAGTTTCCAGCCTGCAGGAGAACGCCGAGTCGGCGCACGCGCCCAGAATCCGACAGGTGCTCCGGGCCTGAGAGGGTTTTACGCTTGGAGGAGGCGTCACGCCGATTCGGTGAGTTTTCGCTGGGAGCCCAGATGAAACTGGAGACCGACCTCTAAACGATGTATGAGGAATTCGTGACTAAAGCGTCGGAGGAAGTTGTGCAAGTGTCGCCGTTCCTCCCGTCTGCTGACCTTCTGTGTAATTCATGCAAATTTAATTACATGCAAACGCGACCTCGTCGGAAAAAAAAAACTCGTTAAGATTGCGGCGCCGTCGCCGCAGGAGATTTATGTTCCTCCGGTTTCAGATGGTGCATCGGAAACTCACCCATCATGTTGAAGAGGCTGTGTGGGGCAAACTGTCGGGGCATTTTCTGGACAGCTTCCTTGTAAACGGACAGGGCCTCCTACCGGAGACAGAGAGGAAGATGAAGAAGAAGGCTGAAGGTTGTTTGGACAAAATCGGACAAATAGTCGGGAAATTATGGCCCGAAAAACAGTGTTTTTAATGAAAAAAAGCTCCCCCTAGTGGGTCAAACAGGAAATTTGAGCGTAAAACACGATGTAAATAAGATCCACCTCATTCATTTCATTCATAATCATCAAATTTGGACAAAATTGGACCAACGGTTGAGAAATTATGGCCCGACATCTAATGTCAGAAATATGTAACCGACCTTTCCCCAAATCAATCCTGTTCTTCCTCGTACTAAGGTCTATGTGGGTCAAAAATGAAAAAATGAACCATGAAATAGTTATCGCGTTCACATAAAGGATCAGCGGCGGCGATGATGATGATGATGATGATGATGATGATTCCATACTATCCCAGACTTTTCAGGGATATTATTGTGATTCGTAATAAAGTCATTGCAAAAGAAGTTTATTGGTTCAATTCCGACTCTAGGGGTTCAAACACACTCACCTCCTGCTGGCCCTGCTCATGCAGCAGCTTTCCCAGGTTGTACAGGCAGCTGGTGACGGAGCTCTTGTGGGCGTGGGGGTCCTTGAGGTTCTCGTCGGGAATGTCGGCACAGGTCAGGAAGGTGCGTCTGGCCTCCTCCAGGCTCCCCTGGTTCATCAGGATGATACCTGTGTTCAAGTAGGCCGCTGCGAAGAGGAGGGGGGGATCTTAACTCATCTTGTCATTACAGTGAGATGAACTCGCATCTATATTATTGGATGTACCAGTAACCATGACAACCACAGCTGTGGAAAAGATACAGGGTTGGTGCTTCAGGAGATATGAAGGACTTCTATTGTTAGTAAGGAATGCTGGAAACAGGAATGCAATAATAGACGTGCATCGATCGGCCATAACATTATGAACAGTGAGAGCTGAGGTGAACCTCAGAACCTTGATTATCTCCCTGTGACGGTTCCTGTCAGCGGGTGGGATATATTAGGCAGCATGTCGAGATTTTGTAGACAGATGGCGTTCATCCTGAGGAGGAGTCGGCTCTATGGGAAGCAGACAAGCTAATATGTTCCATACACACACAAACAGAACCTTCTAAAAAACAGCAGAAACCTGTTTCAGCCCGATAACGTACCCAGCCACGCTGCTGAAGCGGTTCAGGAACGGTTTGAGGGGACAGAAGAATGAGTCCAAGGTATTGACGTGGCTTCAAAACTCCCCCCGGATCTCAGTCCAATCAAAAATCCATTCTACGTTGCCGGACAAACAAGTCCGATCCATGGAGACCAAAACCTCGCAACTGCTAACGTCTCGGTGCCAGACACCTCAGAACATATTCCGAGGTCTTGAGTTGCGGTCTAGCTCAATATTAAGCAGGCGGTTACAATTTTACGGCTCAAGGGTGTAGGCAGCCGAGAGGAGACTGGAAAAAAGGTCAAAGCAGACAGAATTATCCTAAGAAAGTAAGTAAGGAGCAGAAAGGATCGGTTTGGTCGGAGGTGAGGCGGAGGACAAACGGCAGATAAATGATCAAGTCCACAAAGTAATGTGGAAACCGCTCCTCATAAAATTGTCCTTGGTCGAGCGAGAGCGACGCTCATCTCGCATGCGAGCACTCGAGCGTGAGATTGAATCTGCGTGGGTTCACAGTCCAGCCGAAGCAGCCCCCCCAAAAGTGACCAAGGACATTTAAATCACGGCGGAACCCCCGATGGGGATCCAGCAGCAGAACTCACACTGATCCGGAGACAAACCGCCAACGCGAGCCTCGCTTCTACTCACATGCCAGCGTCGGACGGCTCCCGATGGCGAGTTTGTAATAATGCAGCGCTTCAGAGAAACGGTCGCTCTCCTGCAGCAGCAAACCGCTGGAAGACCAGAGAGAAAAACACGGAAATGTCAGATATTCTCACAATAATGCAGAGTAAAACTACGTCAATCAATCAAACTTTATGTATAAAGTACGTTTAAATACAAATAAAATGTTTCTTTTTACATGTGATTTACATTTAGACAAGAGGAAAAGCAAAATAAAGAGTTATAAGACAATTTAATCTGAATTTAGGATAATAATATATGATACAACAAATAAAATTATCACATTAAAATGACCATTTATGCAAAATAAAGTGTTTATTACATGAAATGAAATAAAAGTAAATGAAAAGGAATGTTATTTTCATGTTATTAAAATAACATAGTAAAATAAGTTAATTATTTTTTTTAGATAGAGTAATAGAGTAAAACAAGTAAAAGGTAAAAGAAATGAAATACCGTAAAAGTAAATAAAAATGAATATTAAATAATGAATCAGGATGAAATCAAGTAAATAAAAATGAAAATAATAAATAACATCAATGACATTATAAATCTCTCCATAAAAACAAGCAGAGTAAAAAAAGTGTTTTTTTGTTTGTTTAATAATATCTACATTTTCCTCTCCTCTCCGATAACGGGGGGGGGATTTTGTCGGTTATGGGCAAAAGCTGTAAAATAAAAAAAGACGAGTCCAGAACCCGACCATCATATTCAACCAGCAGTCTGAGCTTTAAAGAAAAGCACAAACACAGGATTTCTTCTTCTGCTCTCCTTGTGTCGCCCTGACACCCGTCACTGGAGAGGAGAGCAGAGAAACACAGTCGGCATGAGAGTGACGGGCGTGGGGCTGTTGGGAGGTTTTGGCACCTTTGACACACTGTGTCGCAGGATTGGACCGGTTCTCCCCCACAGGCGCCGCATATCACAGCTAATCAAATCAGTAGCAGAAGGAACCCGGAGCCAGCAGGGACTCCATCGCTTCCCCTTTTGTCCAGCCTCACATCTCGCTCCTCTCTTTCCCGCTGATGATCTATTTTTGTGTTCCCTTCCCGCCTGTCACTCTCTCGTCAATCCTGCACGGCAGCAATCGGTCACGACTTTGCAGAGGAGGAGGAAGAGGAGCAAGAGGAAGAGCTGGCGTCTTTAACACTCACAGGTTATACAGCATGTCGGCCATGTTCCCTCTGTGGTGCAGGGCGTTCCTGTAGGCCTTCTCCGCCTCCACCATCTTGCCCTTGTTCTTCAGTACGTTCCCCAAGTTTCCCCAGGCTGAAGGACAGACATGTCAATCAAAAGCTGCATTTTCGGAGTGGAAAAACAAAACGCTGGCGCTCATGTTTGAAGTCTTACTGCTGCCTGAGTTGCAAAAATAAACTTGTCAGTCAGTTGAAAAACACATGTTCACACAAGAAACTGTTTAGCTGGGAATATCGATCAGAGATTAAAGCTTTTCTCTTACTGCACAAGTCATTTATTCATTACAATTAATTATAAAGTTCCTTCTCACCTGTAGCCTGACAAACACATGGATCCATTTTTTACAGTTTTACGTTTCCTTTATACCAAACAGATACGTTTGTGTCAAGTGCTCTTATTTTGAAGGAGTGGAGTAGAAGTTTCTTATTTTGAAGGAGTGGAGTAGAAGTTTCTTATTTTGAAGGAGTGGAGTAGAAGTTTCTTATTTTGAAGGAGTGGAGTAGAAGTTTGCCAGTGTGTTTCTGTGCTTTCTGCTTCTATGAGAAAATAAAGTATGAGCGGTCCTCCTCGAGTTACACTGCATCACCTGTGCGTTTTATTATTTTGTTTCAAAGTAAAAGCATGTGTCGTAAACCCCTCACACACAAAAATCTAAATTAAAACACTCTTCAAGACCAAAGGTTTGTCCGAAAACTTTTGTAGATAAAATTACCCTAGTGGCTTAATATACATTGGACCTTACCCTAAATCCATCCAGTTCTTCCTCGCACTGAGGTTTATGTAGGCATACAATTAAGAAATGACCCATGGCATAGTTTTTGAGTTATTTAACAATAAGTTTAACAATAAGGATCTGTGTTGGTGACGGCGTTTCCTAAAATAAGAGTTGCTTTTCAAAAGCATTTGTAATTCAAGTTTTACTCTAATAGTTCCTTATTTGTCCAATAAGGGGTGTTTTTTTCTGTAATGAGTCCAATTAACTGTTGAAAAATACAAAAGCTAACTCGAACTCAGCCGATGCTAAAATATTAGCATGATCAAAGCAACTAATATTGGAATGCTAGAATGCTAACATGATAACCTATTGGAATAAGCCAGTGCGAACATATTAGCGTGACTAAAGCAACTAATATTGACATGCTAGATTGTACAAAAAGCTAATGCTAACATGCTAGACTGCTGTAATCAGCTCAAACTGATGAATGCTTGTACAACACAGGGGTTTGGGGGCTTTTAGGGGATACATCGTTGCTGTAGGAGACAATCTTTTATTTAAATGAAGGGCCTGTCTTCTGTCATTTTTCCACTTCCTGTTCCGTTTATAAGCACTAATAAAGATGTTTCTGAGGCTTTCTGAGTTCCTTTCTCACACATTCTGGAATAACAGCTGGTGGTCTCCTCTTACCTTTAGCAGGATTCACACCGATCCCAGACTTGTAGAGATTCTCCTCGTTACTCCAGTCCCCGTTTCTCTGAACAGTTCGGAGGCCATTCAGCAGCACCAGTCCCACGCAGAGACCCAACAGCGTGACCTTGCAGCTTCTAGTCCTCAGTCTGACATACAGGCTTCTGGCTCCAGCAGCGACCAGCAAACAGAATCCCAGACTGGGGATGTACAGTACCCGCTCTGCAATCACAAAGCCCACATAAAAGAAGAGGTTTGTGGCCGGAACGAAAGGCAGAGCCATGATGCCCAAAGAAAACAGCACTAGGTTTTCCGTAGGGGGCAGGGACGTCTGTGGAGGGCACTGGTGGGATCCAGCTGACCCGTTCAGGGTGGTCTTTGGCGAGCCATGCTCCGTGTTGTGGTTTGTGTCGGGGGCATGGAAACCGTTCCCGTTCGTGATTAATTTCCCATTGGTGGCAAAGGTTTTCCCATTCGTCTCCCTGGCGTTGGAGGCGGGGCTACGGAGGCCGAACACGGCCAGGAGGACGAATCCGCTATAAAAGGCAGCAGTGTGAAGGTTCCTCCAGTCGGCGAAGGTCGTGACCAAGGGCACCGCGTCCATGGACCAATCGAAGCTGAGCTCGTCGGGGCAGAGCAGCAGCCAGGCGTTGGCGGCGGGCAGATGGAGGAAAGTCAGCGTTCGAGTGAGGAGATGTTGGGAGTCAGCCGCCGGGTTGTCGGAGTTGGAAAAGTTGGGAGGTTTGTTGCCCATCCAGTAGAGGCGAGCCGACAGCAGAATCGCTCCCCAGGAAGCCAGAACCGCCAGACTCAGCAGAACACTGATGTTCTTCTTCTGTAAGAGAGGAAGAAAAGAAAAAAAACAGCTAAATCAACATTGCAGTCCGGAGGAGCGAAGCCGCAGAAATCTGTCGGCCTTCCAGAGCTCGTGAAATCGTTTTAATTTATTTAGGAAGGTTATTTTAAACCATGTCCAGTTATTCAAGGCCCGGATCAGAGCGGAATGAGAGCAACCAGAGATGAAAGAAGACAGAAGGTCCACTGTTTGTCTTTGATTTACTTTAAAATGCTTCATTCTAATCTTATTAAGAAAGAAAAAACAGCTGTCCTCCCCCAAAAGTCCACAATCCCCTGCGTTGTACAAGTAACCCCCCTGTTTCAACTCCTGAAGCTTTTACCTGCAGTGTTTTTCATAAACAGGTCCCACTAGTGTGCAAAATGTCCACTATCAGGGTAAAATATGATAAAAACAAGATAAATCTCCATTCGATTCATTTGGTCAACCAACTGTTTTTTAATCGATGTCCAAAAAAGTGTTTTTAGATCCACATAGTGAGTAAATTAAGAAATATTGGAGTGAAATCTGAAATATTCCTGAAATACTTGGACCAGATCGGACCAATGGTTGAGAGATTATGGCCAAAACTCTTAGGGAGCCCTGACCATCTGAGGGCTCCACCGACGACTGAGACATTTTAAAAAAAAAACTTTCCTTTTTAGCAGAATCTATAACTTTTAATTATCATTGCTGCTTTTTGGTCATATTTTTATCTAATTATTATTAGATTTTTTATTGATGCTTTTATCTGCTTTTACTGACGCACTTTGAGATTTGATCAAAATGTAAAGTGTAAATGTCCGACTTTTCGTGGCTATAACTATGCGGTGGTTTGTTTTTAATAGCTATCTGGGGCACCAACCGCACCCTTATATACGATTATATACTCTTTTGACGCAGCTTTCAAAATTAAAAATAGGCCATCGCCAGAAACAGCAGAACTCTGTTTACATGAAAATAGTGATATATGACATTTTTCCAAAGTGGTGAAAGACATATGAGGATTTGGAGAGTCGCTGACTGTAATAAATGTCAGCAACAATGTGACCGTCCATATCAAGAAAAACTCATTTTTAACAGAACACATCATGCTCAGACGGGAGACGGATTCTACTCAGGTGCCAAGAACATTTTATTAAGGATAACATGGGGAGATCCAGAAGTCCAGGTGCCAAAGAAAAGAGCAAAATCAATGGAAATTCATTATTTCTCTAATTTAATATATATTTGTTAACCACACTCCCCTCAGGTCTGACCTTCCTTCAGTTAACTTGGAAAGGAATTGGAAGCATGAGCGGCTTTATGTCCAAGTCTTTCCTTGTTGCCTGGAAGGGTTGCGGGGAGTGTGACTGTTAATCAGCTTCCTGGCTTCATTGTGTCGCTATGTAGATGCTGTTTACGTCTCATAAGAAGATTAATTCATGCTTTATGATCACCTCAATGTCCTCTGTCACACAACACCTCCAAACAAGCTGTCGCACGCCATCTGGGTGTTCGACTAGATGTTCCCGTCATAAACTTTACACGGCTAAAAAATGGTGTTTGACACTTGGCTAGTGATTCCTGAGGAAAGTATATACAGCAGATATTGATGCAGGAATTAGATTTGAAGCCAGAATCAGAGCGAGGTCAGTATTCGTTGTTTTTAATCAAGCCGATGTGTTATTGTTAGTTCATTTCAACAGGCTAGCTTGTTATGTTAGCATTGGTTATTTGTACAATCTAGCATGTCAATATTTGTCGCTTTGATCGTGCTGTTATGTTAGCATTGGCTGACTTCAACAGGTTAGTTTGTTAGCATTAGCTTTATTGTACAGTCTAGCATGTCAATATTAGTTGTTTTGAATAATTATGCTAATATATTAGAGCAAACTGATTTCAACTTTCTAGCATGTTAGTATTTGTAGTTTTCAACAGGCTAGCAAGTCAGTATTAGTTGGTTTTATTAATGGCAGACAGGCAAACATTTTAAAATGTTAACATTATTTATTCTCAGAATAGGACTAAATGATTATGTGTTTTGGAATACTGAGTTTAAATTCAGAATTCGGAGATTAAAGTTAGAATTTTGGGAATAAAGTCAGAATTCCCAAACATTTTTTTGACGTAGCCACATGTGGCCCTAATGGTCTTCCGTAGCCCGCTGCTCTGATGTCAGATGTCTCCAATCCAACATTCTGACATGATGCTTTCTGAAATAAACCATTAAGCTTTTTAGTTTTTTAACAAAAACCCATCTCAGTCTATCTTTTCTCTCAAACACAGTTTAAACACAAACGTATTCACACAGTCCCGACCAAATAGAGTTTATAACTCATGTTTCTCCTTACTTACCCGGCGTACTAAACACGACACAACGGCCTGAGTGATGATCCCAGAGACGCTGCTGAATTCTTATTTTCCGAGCCCATTTATTATTTTGCAGCGCCGGTGTAAAATGAACTCCCTCTGAACCCGCCCAGAGGGAATTACAGCCTCTGCCTGCTTACACACAGTAAATACTCTTCATACTGTCCTACATCTGCACACAACAAGAGAAATGAACGCAGTCTGTGTCTAGTGGTTATGTTCTCAAGGTTTATATAACAATTAGTCATCATCAGTGCATCACTAACGGTTCCGAATAGGCCCGTTTATCTACTTAACAACATTTTGGACTGTGTTTAATCCGCTCTGAATGAATCGCAGAGAAGCAGCTTTCATTCGGTGACATTAATAAACTTCGCCGAGGATGACTCCCGCTTTTACAATCAAGCGCGCTTGATTGAGCCCAAGTGTGCGCTTCCAGGAGGCGTGATGGAGGGCGCACGTTCTCCGTAACGAGGATTAGAGTAAGAGGTTTAGCGTTGACTCGCTTGACCCTCGGGCTCCTCCAGCTGATTTTCAGCCGATCCGAGATGGAAGGGGGGGGGGGGGGGGGGGGGGGGGGGGGGGGGGGGGGCGTCGGCTGGAAGATGGAAGAAGAGCCGGTGGCAGGGGTTCACACTGGATATTGATTTGGATGCAGATAGGTGGTCCTAAAAGGATAAGAGGGGGGTTTTCACGCTTATTGCTAGAGGCTGGCTGTGGGGGGAGGAAAATGTCAGCGGAATCCAATTCTCTTTAGTATCAGAGGATAAGCCCATTCATTTTACGCCTCACCGACTCGTCCTTTCCTTCACTCGTTCCTTAAGTGACTCCCCCATCGATCCCACCGTAACATCTCACACAAGCCTTCAGCGGAGAACGCTCCAACTTTAAACCACGTCGGACGGCGACGCCACAAACTCAGCAGCAGAAAAACCCAAATGGCCCGTTTTTCACGGGTCCCTCTAATAAGAGATTAGAATTTGAACTCCTCAAATTAAATGTGACTCATTATATCCCCGACTTTTCAGGAATATAACGATGATTTCGCCCGATCGAATGAAGTATATAGTCATTTTTCAAAAAGTCTGCTTTGCTCACGGGTCCCAGTCCTCTTTAGTCCGGTTCAAATAGATCTTCAACACTTCACCCTCTACCTCAGTTTCACCTCCTGCTCAACTGCATCTGCTAATTACTCCGAAAGTTCAATTCCCCTCTTTATTTAGCGGTCGATGGATTGATCTTCTCCCGACAATAGAAGCTGACATTGTCATTCTGGGATCAAAGGGGCATCGACGGGACACTGACCCGCCTCCTAAAGACCCGTCAATCATCCGTTCTCTGCTTTTTAAATCTAAAGAGGAGACGAAGACGAAGACGTCAGACCGTACTGAGGCTCGTCTGGAGGTGTGACTCGGACTGGTGAAGATGGCGGACCCCAGCAGAGGTACCAGTGGCGTGAACCCCTGAAGGACCACCTGTTGGAGCCCCATCAGTAGGGCAGTCTCATAAAGGGTAGAAAAACCACGTGAGGATTCTAAACCCACAAAAGTAGCTCCTCCGGCTAACGGCCTGAGGATCTGAATCTGGGATGACTTTCAAACCACGTCCTCTGATCTGTCTGTAATGTTTTGGACGGTTGAGTGTAAGAAAATATCAGCGAGCGCTCGTGGAAATATACAAAAGTGGTAAAACTCGACATGTTATAATGAGTCCTGTTATGTATTTTTTCCCCCTCGGAGGGAAAGTGTAATGCTAATGGAGCAACAATTACCCGTTAAATCCGCAGCATCCTGTTTTCACGGTTTCAAGTATTCACGATTTCTTCTCTTCTAATTGCACCGTTCTAGTTTCCCTGGCTGACGGGCCTACATGAGACCCGTATCCACGGAGGACGGCGGGTATAATCTCCCGCCAGCTGTCAAACACTCTATCCATCCCGCTCCAAGTCTTTGAACCCGACGCAGCCTTTCCACGTTTCCTCTCCCCTCTGGACCCTCATTTGGAAACGCACCGTCACTTATTGTGGTTTTCCCCTCCCTTCTTTTTTTATTATCATTCGCCTCTTTCATGAATGGATCTTCTATCGCTCTGCCAGTTCTCTCTTTCCACACATAAATAGAACTAAGCGCCGAAAAACGTTCATCTTGAAAGGGCGGCATTGGTTATTATCTTTCTTTTATTAACCCCGGAGGGGCGGGGTCGGCCTTTGGCGTCTCAGAAGAAACAGCGGGACGTTGCTGGCTTCATGTAAGCGCTGTTTCCAGCGGCTGTTTCCAGCGGCTGTTTCCAGCGGCTGTTTCCAGCGGCTGTTTCCAGCGGCTGTTTCCAGCGGCTGTTTCCAGCGGCTGTTTCCAGCTGCTGTGCACTGATGTCAGGCAGCAGGGGATCAATCCTCTGGATCTTTAAATCGTGTCAATTCTAAATGTCTCATAACGTCTTCCAGCATGCTGGGCTGATCACAGAGGAGGACTGAGGTCCGGAGTGTTTGAGTCATCGCCGCCGCCGCGGATCCCTGGTACCGCCATAACTCAAACACTATTTCCTGGATCATTTTCAAAATGAATATACACCTAGAGCTTAGTGCCAGGAACAACTGGATTGATTTTGGGACAAGTCGGTTGCATATATTTGCCACTAAGGTGAGCTTTAATGGGAAAACCTTTTATGTCAGACATAACCTCCTAACCGTTGGTCCAATTTAATCCAAATTTACTTCATATGAACCACCAACTTAAATTTAACATATGCTACTGTATAATTTATACATTTACTACATTTGATCATATTTGACTATTATGGTAATATTTTATTGTATTCGCCATTGTTTTGTATTCGTTCTTATTTTACTGTATCGGTTTAAGTATTACTGTATTTGATCATATTTACTGTATTTGTCAATTTACAGTATTTGTTCATATCTAACTATTTGTCATATTTTACTGTATATTAAATATTTTACTGTATTTGTTTTATTTTATTGTATTTTTCATATTTTACTCTGTTCATATTTTACTGTATATTAAATATTTTACTGTATTTTTCATATTTTACCATATTTTTCATATTTTTCTGTATTTCTTCATATTTTCCTGTATTTCTTCATATTTTACTGTATTTGTCCTACTATACTCCTAATGACATTTAATACGAGGATTTCAATCGCTTGTACATTGCAGGGGATTGGGGGACATACCCTTCATGTCGAGGTCGACCGCTTGGGCCCACTTTTGTTACTATCATCCAAAATCAATAAAAAAAAAAAACTCCAACGTCGATGGACATTATTAATGCTTCTGCCAATCATAATGGCTATTCATGACTTATTTACATAATAGAGGCATATTTTCCCAACTCAGAAATGTTTTCACAAGTCGAAATGGGAGCTGCACCACCCGACCGTGGAGCACCGAAACTCCATCAAAGTTTTGGACCCGCTTTGTTTCCACAGCTCCCATCCAGCAGAGCTCATACTTGCAGCATTACCAGTGACATGGCAAACTTTGATGAGAGGCACAATTAGGCGTGCGTCCAGTTCTTCTTACAGCGCTCTGTGTTCTGGATTCTGCTGACTTGGCACAACTCGCCCGAGTCGTCAGACAAGAGAGTCGGCCCTCTGTCGCATTGAGGGGGCTGACTTTGATGGAGAGACCCAATTACCCCGCGTTTCACTCGCTGAAAGCCGCAATGCTGCTGGCACAGGATCCAGAAATGCGATGGGTCACAGGTTGACGCAGCGCCCGCTGTCGCCCAGCTGATCAAAACCCGTCGCTAACTTGGCATTGAGAGGGCGTCCTGTCAGGGCACGGCAGGGACACCGCTGGGAAAGAGCATTCAGGGTATTTTCTGATGCTTCGGTCGTCATGCGTCTGATTTATCTTTGTTGGGCCGGTGCCAGAACTTACTCACTTACTTGAAAGACTTCCATCAGTTGATTTGCATTTGCTGCTCTAAGTGCCTCGTACATGGAAAAAGATGATGTGTTCAAATTTAAGGCGTGACCGAGTCACACATGCCTCCCACCGGCTCCAGTTCAGATCTGAGAATCTACTGCACCTCGGAGGAGTCTCCGTCTCAATGCAGCCCGAACCGTTCGGTTTCCCTTCTGTGAATTCATAGGAGCTAAATTTAGACATAACCGGACTTGAGGGTTGGGAAGTAACGGAGGAGAAACTGTGTTTCAATCAAAAATCTCCCGACAGGGAGAATAATATGAACTATTAGTTCATAAAACTATAAAGTTCCTTTGTTTTGTCCTCTCCTAAAAACATTTTGCGTCATTTCCTTTTCATCTCCGGTGTAAAACATCAAAGGAACAAGGAACAATAGTAGTCCTAGGTTTAGGAAACAGTCAAGAAGATTTCTCCATTGATGTCTGAGTTATTGCCAGCCTGTAAATCTACCGACAACTCCAACAAACTCTCTGAGTATCTCTCAAGCAGCCACTCGTCTCCTGCGCCTACCACTTCATCGTCTCTGTTTAGCTCACTGAACCCCAAGCTCCAACCGCAAAAGGAACATCAAAGGAATCAAAGAAAACTCTGGATTAAATCGATTTAATCTGCACCGAATTTGGACTAAATCAAATCAGCTGCTGAGAAGTTAAGAGCCAAAACATTGTACGGTAAAATTCTTCCCGGTGGTGGAAATATGCAACTTATCTTTCCTAAAATCACTCTATTGGTTCCCCGCTCTAACGTCTAGGGAATAATAAAACATTTGAAAGTGATACATGAAATCGTTTTTTAGGAAATGCTTTAAGATGACGGAACTTAAGACGTAGCGACGATGGACCTTCCATAATATCCCAGATTTTCAGGGATAAAATAAGTAGGTTGTATATTTAAGTAAAAATAAAGTACCTCAAGTATAAAATTCATCAGGTTCTTGACAGACTTTCCTATTCTGTGCAATTAAAGAATCTGCTGAGTCTGCAGTACCTAAACCCAAGTCTTATTTGTCGTGAGAAAGGTTTGGGATAGAAATAAGAACATTTTTCTTCTAGATGTTCCAGACTCTGAGGAATCGCTCCAGTTCTGGCGTCACACATGACTGCAGGCTAAAACGATGCCCCTCTGCTGCAGGTTTCTCAACGGAGGGGCATCCTGTAGCAGCCAAATTCTTCTGCTACGAGGTAATTGGCACAACATTCCAGCTGGAACAGGACGTCACGGATGAAAGACGTTGGAATCTAACATCTAACAGACGTTAGACTTTCGCTGAGGATGAAAAACCGCGTCGATGCCAAATCATAGCGTTGGCCTGACATCAACGTCTCAACACTGGAGGGACACTAGACTTTAATTGTAAACGAGAATCGCGTTGGATGTTAAAACATTGGCTAACACAACAGCCAAATGGGGTACCCCGCCTCCTGCCATCTGGGAAATTGGGCAATTCCCCCACAACCCCTAAGTTGCGGATGAGTGGATGTGGGTCTTCGAAAGAAATCAGATTTTTGAAGTCAGACCAAGAGTCTGTTGGAATTTGACATTCAGCCAAAGTTGGGTTTCTGACTTCAAGAGGACTTTCATTCCCACTTAAAGTCTAACCTCTGCAGAACCTTAGAGTCAAACCGTGGGAGTCGGGTTCGTTCACATGGTCGGCAGGAGAGAGAGAGACGGCTCAGGGATGTGTGGCGGGGGACAGATTTTCTGTCTTCAGTCGCTCTCTCTACCTTAATTGCGTTGATGTGCCGGACCCGAGCGAGCGACTCAGCCCTGGTCCACGGGTCTTCGTTTGTGTTCACTATATGGATTCTTGCTATGGCAGACGTAGCCGAGATGTTAATGTTTCTAGCCTTGCTAGGGGAACTTTGTATGCAATCTATTGAAAGGTTAAAGGTCGAAGCAGGAAGTGGAGGGAGGAGAGATGGTGCGTTCTCAGCCCACGACCCCAGCCGCTCGCCGCTGTGGAGCGCCCTCTTGTGGATGGCGTTACTTTTAAAAGTGTGGCTGCTCCTACTCCCCTCACAGCGGCCGCCTGCGAGCTTCATCTGTGCTTCGTCAACGAGGCAAAAATCCACGGCGGCGTCTGCGTTACGTCGCACACCGACGTCTTACATGGACTCATGTGACAGCCGGGATTAATCAAGCAGTCGGCTCGTTACGCCGAACCCAATCTGCGCGCCTGCGGCGCTCATTAAGACAAACGAGGAGGGGTCCGGAACGTTTCTCCTGCAGGGAAACGCTCATATCCCGTGTGTCGCGTGAGCCCGAAAGCTTCTTGGTGTTTCCGGCGACTGCAGGTTCAGAGAATCTTCCGAGGAAACTCAAAAAGGTGCGAGAAACAGTTTCAATCGGTGCGAAGGTCTAACGTCTCTGCCGTTAGACCTTTGACTTTGACTTTTCAAACAGGAGCCAAGTACTTCTGCGGACCCAGACGAGTCCCTCCATCCAGAACAAAGACATTACATTTTACGGCTCTGGCGCGTCAGACTCATTGGGTTTGTCCGCGGGCTGCAGCGCTGACATCACACCTTCCTCTGTCTCCATCAATCACTCTCTAACTCTCTTCCTCCTTCCCACCTTGTCTCATTTGAAAGCTCATCTCGGTCTGATTAGGGGCTTAATGGGATGAGAGATGGAGCGCCGGCTGAAGCGCACAGGTCTCCTCGCCTGCACTGCAGCTGATTTGCATTTCCTCATTGTTTGCGGCGGCTGCTGCTGCTGCGAGGCGGCGGTCGAAGCGATGCGGTGGGTTTTTCAAATCTTTTTGCGTCACTGTGGAAGAAATGGAACATTTTTTTGGGGGGTGGGGGGGGTTGGCTGGAAAATACCACACACTGAATTCTCAGTTAGGAGAGTTTGCAGCCTCCAAACCCGGCAGATGGCCGCCGACCCAGTCTCAGTGGCAGAATATGATACGGAAGACCTCCATTCCCAAATTGCTTTCAAGGCAACGTAGGTGAGAAAAAGCATGAGCAGATAAAGGAGAGGAAGTGAGAGCATAGTTTCCCTCTCCCTCGCTCGTTCTCTCTCTCTCTCTCCATGCTCTCTCTCTTCCTTTGTGTTCCCACGCGACGTCTGGCTCATAATGGAGGAAACAACTGCCCCCGTGGCCGGCCTCAGCGCAGAACCAGCCTCCTGCCAAGATAACCGTGTCTGGGGCAATAAGAGGAGGGCACTGCCAGAGTGATAAACGAGACAGATGTGCTGCTGGTGGCGACGGCTGGTAAGGAGGCCAGACGGACTGGCATGGGGAGGCTGACCGCGGCTGTTGTGTCTGGACCCGGAGACGGAGGCGGCTGGCAGCCCCCCAGCCCTCCCGAGTGATAACTCCAGCAAGAAAGGTGATTTCCATCACACTATCTGGCGAGCGCTGAAGGCGATGAAATCTTTCTGACAGTAACGCAACAGACTGGAAGAAGCGGTGCTTGATGTCTTTCACGCTGTGGTTTAATTTCCGGGACTGGACGATCTTCGTTTGTACAGGGGAGGCTGGAAAAGTGGGAAAAGTGTTTTTTTTTCAAAATGATATTACTTCAAATTCTCGGAATGAACCGGGCCAACGCTGTCGGCAACAGTATATATATTTTAAAAAGACCTCCTAATCCCCTGTGTTGTACAAGCAATCCCCCTGAAGTGCTCAAATTAAATTTGAAGTTATGTCTGAAAAAAACGTGTTTTTTGTAAAAAAAAATGCTCCCCCTAGTGAGTAAAATATGAACGATAAGAGTAAAATAGAACGCGAAGTGTCGGAGAGAGGCAACAGATCTCTCCGAAAATCAGTCCAGTTCTTCCTCACACGAAGGTCTAATGGGGTTTAAAAAAATGATACATGAAATAGTTTTTGAGCCTCTTCTCGAAAAAAAAAGAGTAAATTTCCCCTTTTTTTTCTCAGTGAGGACATTAAACGGTTGAAGACGAATGTCTTCCATCATTTGTTTGTTTGACATTCTGATGAATGGCGGTGGAGCTAAAACACATTTTTTTAGTGTCGATTTAGCCAAGTTCGAATAAAAGCTTATTTATTTTTCCAGTGGAACAGTGAACCTGGGATTTTCCTGAAGTTGGCGGATAAACGCTCCACGCGGGATACTTAAAACCCAAACAAACGCTTATATTCTCCACCCAATCCATCTTCGTCGGCCTAAGGGCCTTTTAAACTTCCACAAAATTTCATCAAAATCCATTATTTAATGAAGCCTAACATTAAAAAGTCATACGTTTCCCTGCTGGAGAACTATTTTAACATCATTTGGCTGCTTTAAAAGGCGACCGGGTGCCTTTTAAAACAGCAGGTGAGGCTTTACATCTCCTGACGCGAAGCAGTGATTGCAGAAAAAGGCTTCTGAGTCACTCCTGCAGAGCTCTGCAACGACCCAACGTCATATTTCTCCCGCTCCGTGTCCTCTAGGAGGCATTTCAGATGATCACGCTGCCGCAAACGACCACCGCAGGAGTCGCCCCACAGGTGCCGTAGAGCCGCAGCCTCACGCAGGTACAGCATGTCCTCATTGGGATGCTGTAAACACGAGTCACGCATACGTCCGTTTACGACAGGAAGCCTCATAGGACGCCTTGCGATGCACCATAAGAGCTTGCCTAATGCATCCCGCTAACGGGATTTATAGACGTTTCCTGTAGTAGAAAAGACACAGAAAAGATTCATAAGGAGACAGGACTGAGAGCCAGACTGTCCTTGCTCGCTTAAACCCAAGGGGAATTTTTATTACACCAGTTACGTGTTTTACGAGCGCCATCATGTTGGCTAAGGAGCAGTTTCTCTAATCAAACGTAGGGCGTCTGCGAGAGGAGCTCTTCCAGTCAAACACTGATTCCCATAATCACATCAGTCACCGGGTAAAGGTCGTCCCACTCCAATAAATGCACTGTGTGTGTGTACTTAAGAAGTGGAGTGGATAATTCCAGCAGAGTGGGATGTCTTCTTGTTTTTCTACCTTTTGTCACCTTGGATTGAAAACGAAAAACAACTCACCCTGAAAATAGCCTTTCCTGTCCTGCTGCTCTTTATTCTTCAAAAGCTCCCCCCACGTAATGATGCCGAGATGCTAATCTAAGTCGCCTTTGGATTAACCCTTTAATGTCCTCACCAGAAAAAAAAAATAAGGAAAATTGATTTCTTTATATATGTTTTATATCAATTATTCAATCATTAATTTAATATCTTAGGCCCGTTAATAACCCCCTTAATGTCCTCACAAAGAAAGAATACTACAGAAAATTAAGATTTCTGCATATGTTATTTCTTTCATGTGGTGTCCCTCAGGGCTCCATCCTCGGCCCCTTGGTCTTTAGCAGATACATAATGCCACTGGGTCAATTAATATTAACAGGTTCAGTCGCATTCTCCAAGAGGTAGATACTCAGAAAGTTCTCAACCAGACAGTCGAGCAGGACATTAAAGGGTTAATTTTTGTCAATCATGTTTAAACAGTAAAAAAAAATAATTTCTTTTTAAATCTGATTTTCTTGAAAATATTCCATTTTAATTAAATACGCTGAAAATTATTATACCCTCATTAGACTTTTAAGTCTTCACATGCTATAAAATACCCCAAATAGCACTTTCTCGATGGCCGCGGGCAACGCCTCCCCTTTGGTGCCCCTTTGACCCGGGGTTTTCCCCCAGGGCCGCGTCCTCGGCCTCTTACGGTTCTGCATATACAAACTGACACTGGGCCGTATCACATTCAGTCACATTCTCCAATCAGAAATAAGAGACCCAGAATGAGTTAGAAGCAAACAGTGGGGCAGGACATCAAAGGGTTGACGCGTATCCATTTACGGCAGGGAAGTGGAAAACTTCCCGCTCTGCTTACGGTTCCTTCCTGTTTAGCAGGAGACAAATGGGAATAAGAGCTCACCGGCAAACAGCTCTCCTAATTACATTCCTTATGAAAAGCAAACAGCATGCGGCTCAAATCAACACACAGCCCAGTTAAGTACACACACGGAACCCGATCCAGCACGCAGGAACCATTAGCAAGCTGCATGAGATTTGCCTGTGAGTGAAGGAAGAGGAAACCGGATGTGAGAGGAAGACGAGAGCCGAGCCGGCCGACCTGCCGGCAATCCTTTACCTTTCCCGACAGGAGGAGAAGCGCCTGACGAAAGCGGAGGCTCTGGAACACGAAGACGTCGTACAGCGCCGACACGGCCAGCACCGTCACCCCCTGCTCCTTCCACAGCATGCTGGCCGCCGCAAACCACAGGCTGCCCAGCATCCAGCCCCAGCGCCGGGCGTCCGAGCCGCTCCGGAAGGAGTCCCGGCGAAGTCGGCAGTGCCTCGTGTAGCAGAGAAGCGACAGCAGGAAGAACAACGCGGCGCCGACGTCCGCCCTGCCGACCACGCCGGCGACCGCCTCAGTGTGGACGGGGTGAGCGGCGAAAAGAAGGCCCGCCAGCAGGCTCCACGCTCCTCCGCCCAGGAGGGGGCGGCTGAAGGCGGTGAAGAGGGCGGTGACGGCGCCGTGCAGCAGCAGGTTCAGCAGGTGGTAACCCCAGGGGCGCAGGCCGTGCAGCGTGTGGTTGAGGCGGAACGAGAGGGTGCAGAGAGGACGGAAGGACTTGTGGCTGCCGCTGTGCGTCAGCAGGGTGCCCCAGAAATCGTCGAACAGGATGTTGGTCCATGGAGTCTCAGGCAGGAGGTCCTGGTTGGTCTTGATGGCTCGGCTAAAGGGAGGAAGAAGAGGAAATGAATCATTCATCAACAAAGACTATCCTCTCCGTGATGAATCCAGAACGCTCCAATTTTCACGATCTTGGTTTTTTTTTCTGCCGACTGATGCAGAAACTGACGATTCTCAGTCGATATATATCGATTATTGATTTCTTCATTCATCCAATCAGATTCTGAGTCTCGGGTGATTTAAATAAAGAATGAAGGTTCCAGCATTCCTGCATAAACAAAACATTTCAAATACTAAGGGCTTTAACTCTTTAAGTTAAATATAACTCCTCCTGCAGCGTGAGAGGGAGAATATCTACGACACGTCTCGTGTGGAAACATGTTCAGAACATCCACAACGACACGTAAGTCAAACCTAATGAACAAACGTAATAAACCCACCGCAGCGCCTGGGATTAAATCTAGAGGTGAGAGTTGTTCTCTCACACACACACACACACTCAAACACACACACACACACACGTATATACACACATACACGTATTCAAACACATACATGCACAAATACACACACACACATACTCACACACACACACACACACACACACACACACACACACACACACGTATATACACACACACACACACGTATATACACATACACACACAAAAACACACTCAAATACAAACACACACACGTATACGCACACACACACACACTCACACGTATATACACACATACACGTATATACACACACACACACACACGTATATACACACACACACTCACACACGTATTCATACACATACACGCACAAATACAAACACACACACACACGTATATACACACATACACACACAGATACACACACAAACACACACACAAATACAAACACACACATACACATGCACACACACTCACACACACATGTATATACACACATACACACACGTATATACACACTCACACACATACGTATATACACACACACACACACTCACACACACATACTCACACACATGCACACACAAATACAAACACACACATACTCACACACACACGTATATACACACATACACACAAAAACACACTCAAATACAAACACACACACGTATACGCACACAAACACACACACTCACACACACACACACACTCACACACGTACACACTCACACACAAACACACACACGTATACACAAACATACACACACAAGCAAAAATACAAACACCCACACGTATACACACACGTACACACACTCACATACATACACACAAAAAAACACACTCATAATTTCAAACACACACACGTATACATACACGTTTACACTCACATACACACACTCACCCACACACACACTTAAACGCACACATATACACACACACGCATTCACACTCACACACAAGCACACACACAGACACACACATACACACACCCACAAATACACACACAGACACACACCTATTTGCACACATACACACACACGCATATACTCACACACGCCTACACACACACGTCTACACACACACCCTCTCTCTCACACAGACACACACACACACACACACACACACACACACACACACCTCGGTGAGCAGGTGGTCTCACACCTCCCACAGGCTGCTGTGGGTTCTCATAATTATGGGATCATTACTGGTTCACTCACAGAAAGCAACAACGGGTGGGAGATACCACCTCCCAAAACTGGGGGGGGGAGATTCAGGCGCGGGACAGAAATCATTACGAGTAAAAGACAAAGAAATAAATGGGATGAATCCAGAGCGGGAGCAGACATCACACACCGGCTGTGGATAGTAAGATTATCCTGGGAATGTTTTCCTGACGGTCGGCAGCCGACCGGAAGACGTTCCAGCGGAGAAAACTAACAAAACCCACGAATCACAGAGAAATGGAGTCAGGAGGGTAACAGCCGTGTTTCAGATGAATGATTGATGTCTGGGCTTCTGCTTTGATACAATTATAACATGGATATTCTATAAACTATTCTAACCCTGTAATGTCCCCAGCGATCTGTCTTTACATATTTTATGTCTTTTTGGGGCTTTTATTAACTTAATATCTTAAAGATTCTGAATTAACCATAAAATCATTTGGTCCAGCGTGATTTTAAACCGTAAAAAATTTATCTGACTTGACTTGATAATAAACTTATTTCATGATGAAAATTTGGACTCTTGCCTCCTCCTGTGTGGCCCCTTTGACCTGTGGAGTCCCCCAGGGCTCTATCCTCGGCCCCCTTACTCTTTAGCATATCCATGCTGCCACTGGGTCAGACTATAAAAAGGTCCAGTCACATCTTTCGATAAGAAATATAGACTCAGAATGAGCTCAACCACACAGCTGAGCGGGATATTAAAGTGTTTTCGGCTCAAAGCCAGTTCCTCCCGGCTTCGCTCGAATTTGAATAATATCTCCCAGAAAATGATGAATGATAAAAGTCGAACGTCATGGTCAAATATTTTCATCTCCGTTTCAGACTCCAATTAACACACATGTACACACACAAACACACATACACACAAACACACTCTTACATACACACACACCCGTACATACACAAACACACATACACACTCATACATTCACACACACACACACACACACACACACACACAAACGCGTTAAAACAAAGGATCTGTTGGTGAATATAATACCCCCACATAACCAGAGAAGAAGAAGACGAGCCCCTGACCCGAGCACCGCACACGTGTTTAGTTTAACAAATAGCGTATAAGACGGAGAATCTGGGTTTCGTCTCCTCCAAGGACGACACACGTTTATTCTTAAAGCGGGCCACTGGATGGTTCTGAGATCTGATCATCTCCTCAGTCTGCGCCGGAGCATGTCGCAGCCGAGAGGAGGAAGGACAACGACGCGGAGGCCGGCCCAACGCTTCCTTTGTCTGAGGATCGTAACTTAGAGCCGAGAGGATAAAGAAGAGGGCGGGGGGGGAGAAGGAGCAGACGGAGCTGCCGGTCTGAAAAAGGTAAAACCCAAAGATTGACAATGAGGAGAAAACAGAAAAGGCCCAAACGGCACATTCTGCTCCGAGTCCGGTGTCAAAGCCATAAATTGCTAAACGTTGTTAATCCTAACGTGAAGATTTTTCCTCTTCACACTCAAAGCCTTGTCATCGTGTGAGTTATATCGTAAATTCCTACATTTCCCAGGATTGTTCTCCGTCTTTGAAAGGCATGAGTGCTTTTCTCAGGCTCGGAGTCCAAACCAGCCCAAGTCCAATCCTGAGGTCACGGCGTTACATCACTCGGCCCGGCTCTTTCTTTTATAGTCTTATTTCCACAGTGAGCCATTATTTAGCCCAAAAAGTGTTTCACGGTCCCAGCAGAATGCGAAGTATGTTGTGATAGTGGGAAGCTTCAGGATTTAAGAGCAATGAAACCCGGATGAGTCGCGTCGTGTTGCCGTGCAGACGGTCCAGAGAACCGTCCGGAATTATTGGCCATCCCTAAAAAAAGGAGAACAGATGCAAAACATGTCCTGGTTCTCTCTACCCATTAGCTCTGATTCAAATTATTCACGATAATCAGACCTTTTCTTCTAACAAAACATTCCATTCTTAATATAAAACATGTGTGTCACAACCCGAATAAATCCTGGAATAAAAGGTAACTGAATCGTATTCCCAGTCCTGTTATATATTTCTAGGTACACCTGTTTGAGCAGGAACTCTGAAGTGGTGAACAGGTACTTCCTGTTTCACTGGGGTATAAATATGAGGACATATCTGCAAACTGACCCACGGACTGTGAAAAGGATGTTTGACTGGTAAAAGACTCTCCAAGGATCACAGGTAGAGAGGTCAGAGGTCAACTGAATCTTGGGGTCTGAAAGTCTCTCTAACCACCATCAGATGGCGCCGACACCAGCTATTTGGGAGGGTAGCAGGAAAAAAAGCCTCTGCTGTCGTCCACACACAAGCTAACGCTGCTACAGTTTGACAACAACCACTGGGACTTTCACTGGAATAAGGTCAGAGGTCAGATGAGACCAAAGTAGAGCCTTCTTTCAACAAGAAAGCCATAAAGAAAACAGCCATAAAGAAAAGCCCCTCATACCCACTGTGAAGTCTGGTGGTGGATCTATGATACTGTGGGGCTGTTTTTCTTCCAAAGGTTCTGGACATCTTGTTAAAGACATGGTTCCATGGACTCCATCAAACACCAGCAGATACTGGATGAAATCCTAAAAGTCTCTGTCAGAACCTTAAAGTGGGTCGTGGTTGGACCTTCCAGCAGGACAATGATCTGAAGATCACCTCAACATCAACCCAAGAATGGTTCAGAGGTCACAGAAT
>VRLP01003822.1:0-57911 GCA_009660295.1 Lophius piscatorius | reverse complement strand
GGATTGAGTCAATTTTTGATTTGAAGAAAGCCATGAAATTATTACAGTGCTCCTCTGTAATTTCTGTAAGTGGGGGAGTTTGTGGTTTAAGGAGATGATTGATAGTGGAAAACAGCTGCTTAGAATTTCCAGGACTGATTTTGATGATGTTGGAGTAGAACAGTGACCGAGGTCATGTCTGCTGCAGAGCCCCTGTGTTAATGTAATAACACAAAAGCTATCTCATAGATCATTTTCAAACTTTATACCTCCATAGACCTCAGTGAGGAAGGACAGGATTGATTTTGGGAAAGATCAGTGACAGATTCCCACCACTAGTGGGAGCGTAATCATCAAAATCACTCTTTAATTTCCAAAATGAGTGCATATTAACCGACTTAGGGAGATATATCTTGTATATATCTTATTTTACTTTGATAGTTGAGATTTTACACACTGAAGAGAGCTCTTTTCACAAAAAAAACCCACTGCTTTTTGGACAAATGAACCGCAACAAGGAGATCTAACTTACATACGTCATATTATATTTCAATTCTTCATATTGAACTCACTAGAGTTTAATATGAAGAATTACTAGAGTTCATGATTGTTTCTACACAGCCATAAGTCCAATTGTGTCTACATTTAGCTTTTATGAATTGGCACAAGGAAATCTGTCTTGCTTTATTAATGAATTCAGAAAAAATAGTATTTAGTTCATTATTGAGTGACTATGGGAACTTATCTTAGAGTATATTGCTGACTTTTTAGAACTAAGTTCAGTCAATAGGGCTGTTCTTTTGATTATTTATGAGTCACATTTAATTTGAGGAGTTCAATCTGGGGGTTTGCTTGAACAACGCAAGGGATTGGGGGCTTTTCGGGGGTATAAATTTGCTCCCGGACAGCAGTGCAGGATGCAAATTCATGTGGTGAATGCTTGCTCAGATAATGGTCTGGCCCAACGGAGGTGTCGCCCGCTCAGTCAGTACCAACAATTTGTGTGTCTTACCACCCACTTACGTATTTGTGTTTTTTTATCTTTATTTTCTCTGAGTTGTCACTGCATCACTATAGAGTCCAACACGCTCTCCCTGGTAGATTTAAAGAAAGGGCACAAGCTATAATGGTGCTGGCTAACAAGTAACCTTTCTTTCATTAGTGGTAGGATTTGTCGGAGTGGCCAGTTAGTTGGAGGACATTACGCAAGGTCAGAGCCTCTGGCTGCCTGGGCAGAATAAATGAAGTAGAAAAGCAGCTCAGCAGACAGGCCAAAAGACAAGATACTTTGCATGCTGTCTGAAGGCTTCTCTCCTTTCTTATTGGCATAGCATGATGTGAGAGGAGTTTGAAGTTTGGACTGTGGACATTTGTGCTTTTGAACAATGTGCTATTTCAGTCTTAGCTGGGGCATATGTGTGTGTGTGTGTGTGTGTGTGTGTGTGTGTGTGCATCTGTCTATGTGTGTGAGACGGTTTGTGGTTGTGTAAGTGAGTGTGGCAGGGTGTCTGCTGATCCATGTGTCTATTTAAACTGACTTTGCTGACCATCATCAAGGAGCAAGGCAGGTCCTTTTCCTTCCACAGGGCCTTGAGGTTTGCTAACACAATGGGAAATCAATAATGTCAATGGGGTGAGCATTAGGATGGCCAAGTGGTTTTAACAGCCCCATTGTCATTCCGCTGTTTCTGTAAAGCAGTTTGTGTACCACTCTTTCTACAGTCTTCAATTTTCAGAAGGATGAAAAAGAAAGATAGCTACAGAGATGAAGGCGGAAGGAGAGAGGCAAAAAAGAAATGGACCACAGTAGTTCAAACTGAAAGCATATCTGCGACAAGCCTTCAGCTTGACTGAAATAGAACCTTTTAGAATGTGAGCTTTTTCCAGTCCATCAGCCATAGTATTGAACCACAGTTGTTTTTCCTCATCAGTGCTGGACAATTGAATGAAAATGTTGGCCTTCAACAAGGATGTTTTTCATTCTGAAACTACTGTTTATTTTTCTTATAGTCAAGCGTTTTTTCTCTGAAAAACAACAAAAACACATAAAATTGTCTCAAAAAGGTTATCTGGGTACAGATTGTTGTAAAAAAAAAAAATATTTGGCACTTATTTTGTAATGTTCTAGATCTGTTTGGAAAACTCAAGCACGCATATTAAAATTGATATTGAATTCAGAACTTTAATGCTAATTCTATGCAGTGTGCCACTGTATGGGATCTATTTTTTACATTTATGTAACTGGATTAGTTGACTCATGTTGTACTCGTGATGTCTATGTGGCCTTGGTAATGGTACACTGTATATTATTGCGATTCATCCTATGGAACTGTTTTACCAAATAGCTGAATGTCTGTCAGTTGTTTTATGCTACTATCTTTACTCTCTGAGACCAGAAAAATCTGACCAGATATCAATCATACAATCAACATGTTGGCTGTACTTCAAGGGGTAGAGTGGTTGTTCCCCAATCAGAAGATTAGCTTTTCTATCCCAGCCCCAGGCAGACTAAATGTTCTCGGACAGCAAATTAAACCTCTGTCAGACTGTGTCAATATACTGTCTATAACAAAGTGATATTAAAGAGGAAACATTATTATTCTCAGAGTCTATCTGGCTTGAAAATATCAACTGGCGTCAAGTCAGAAGAGATAAAATTGTAAGCGAAGTTTCTACTGCTACCTCAAAGGAGAAGGCAGAACTTTGTGAAGACCAGGGCACTCTTAATTCATAATAAGTCTAAAATAATTCTGTTTATTCTTGTCCCTATAATGACCTTTTTTTATATGTTTGAATTATCCACAATGCGCAGTGAAGGCAAAGAGGAGGGGACTGAAAACAGTAATCTATCATTTTAGTTATTGTATATGCTGATGATGTGGCTGGATGGCCCTCAATATTTCTGCACTTCATTACGGAATTTATTTAAAAAAAGGAATTGTTATAAAATAAATGCAATTTAACAAGGAGTGACGCTTTCAAAGTTAAGCAAACGTAATCCATATATATCAGTTGAATTTTAACAAAATAATGAATTTATATTATACAAAATTCTAACTTGAATACGAACCTAATATCTTTGTGGGAATCAACAACTTTACATTTCAAATGACAATCTATCTGACTCATCTATGTATGAAAATGACTATATATTTAGGTTAATAACTTTTATTTATATAGCATATTCAAATGTTTACAAAGTGGTTTGTCAGTGAAGGCAAAGACAAGGAAACAAGTATGGGATATAAGAACAGAAAATCCTATAGGGACCAAAAACAGATGCAAGAAAGAAATAAAACGTGTTAAAACAAGAGAACCAAAATATGAAAAGTGTGAAGTTGATGGTGAAAACCAAAATGAAATAGATGTGAAAAAGTTAAAATTCTGTTCATTATATACACAAAGAGAATAGGGCTGGTAAATAATCAAAAGGTAATGGAGCAATAAAACCAAAGGGGAGTCAAACAAAAGAAAATAAAACACGAAAATTAAAGGAAAATACGAAAAAAGGTAACTGTTAAAAACCCTGAACAATTTCAGCTTTTGTCTAAAGGAGCTGCTGCTCTGAAAACATCTGTTCAAACATTTATGACCAGCTTTGAAAATCTAAATATGTTAAATCCTCAGCAATAAAACTGATATGTATGAATAAATAAGATATATGAATTTTGAAAGAGACATCATCCTATTTTTTTTTCCTTTCACTTTACAATACTAAATAAAACTGTACTATATTCAAGATGGTTTGATTATAAGCTCTGATGTAAAAAGTATAGTTGACTTCAAGAGGCTGTAGAGCTATTAGAGTGATGGCCATTTCCCCCAAATGCCATTGGTCTCATAAAGCCTCACTTTGAGGTGCCATTTAGCCTCATGTCAGTCTAAAAGTGTTGCATAGATCATCCTGCTTTTTGGCGACATCTCCTCAGACCAAACCCTTCTCATACAGAGAGGTTAATCTAAATGTTAATTAGAATCTTAATGGCATTGCTCATTTTCACGCTGCAGACTTGGACCACATGTCGATGTGCTTGGGGTGGCTTTGGACAATTGTTTGACTTGTAAAATGAAATTTAGTAATCTCAATTTCCACCTCCAAGAAAATCGCATTTATAAGATGAGTAAAAGTAAAATAAATGATTGATTTCGGAGAAAAAAATTGGTTATTTTACTGTTTTTTGGAAAAGTATTTGGTTACGTTTCATAAAAAAGGTTCAAATGATCAGTTATCTCTATTTTTTTAATAAATATTATTAATCGAAAGAAAGAGGGAAGTTCTATTTTGGTCAATGGAGAAATGCTTTTTACCTCAGTCAAGGGGGTCAAGTTATCCATTTGGTTTCTTAAATTTTTCTTTGATCAGGATTACACAATAATCTTGATGGATTTTCATGGAACATGGTTGGACCATGGCATGTGGCATTCAATCCATGATTCTCTGGCGTGAATCCAGATTATTTGGCACATCTGGGAATTTATTTTTCACTTTCTTTAACATTCAAAGCTTTTTTTGCCCTCACAAATTCCATGTCTTACATATACAGTAGCAGCTATTGGCAAACTCAGTGCCAGTTGGGCACACACAGTAGCAGGAAAGACCACTGGGGTTTTGAGTGGATACGGATAAATTGGGGTCGAGAAAGTATGTCCACTGATTTTAACATTGAACTCTAAGTCTTTTTCTTTTCACTGATTATGCCTAAACTCCTTGATTGATTACCATTAAACTGGTTGAACAGTGGGGGATATCTAGAAGAATGGCCCATTGATTTTTAGAGGATTACAGGTTAAACTGAGTGCAGCAGTTTAACTCAAACGCGGTATTATGAAATTTATAAGAAAAAAGGGCATCGGGGAAAAGAAAAAATGATTACATTTTGTGTCACCCCTACAACAAAAATTTCCAGTCACCAGGTTTGTGTTTTCATTGTTAAAGAATTAAGACTTGGCAGATCCCTGCACTGAACGGTTTTCTGTCATCTCAGTTATGCCGTGACTTTAATCCACTGGTGTCGGTGGTCAGGCTAGGGTTGGGGTCAGTATTTGGGTGACTTAGTTGGTCCCGGCTGAATTTTTTCTGTAATGTCGCTTAATTGGATGGTAGAGTATCTTCTTATCTTGTACCCCATTGGATAACGTTCAGCATGCCACTATTTGGTGTCTTCTTTACGGCTAGGGGTCGGGATAACCCAGGTGTAATCTTCATATCAGATTAAATGGTACAGCTAAATCCAGTAATAAAAAAACAAACAAAAACAGCAACAACAAAACAAGATTGGTCATGGTAAAAGGCTGAAGATGCAAAAATAAAGAACAGACAAAACCAAGGATAGAGGCGGGTGATCCATTCGGTTACACCCTCATGGGACACAAGTCATAACAATAGCAATGATTACAGAGATGTATGTTGTACAACTACCAGCCATTATAACTGCAGAGCCCGTGCCCCATTATTCCCCATAGGAGAATATAAGTATTTATCTATTTCATTAAAAGCTTTCAACTACATTATTAAATGATTCTACATTTCTACAACGATAATTAAAGTTGGGTTTTGAGTATTTATATATCAAAAGGATAAATATAGGTTCATAAATATGTTTCTCCTTCAAACACATCTTTTTCTTTTTTCTTTTTTTCCTACAGTTTCTACACCTGTAGCAGTCTGACCTGGTAAGACGAGGTCAAGCAATGGTGCAGGAAGATTGTTTGTGCTGAGAGTCACATTTTTCAAGACAATTGCCTGTTACCTTTTGCCAGGAAGCTTTAGAGATGGGGAAATGTGCAAAAAAGAAGATGATGGATAGAGACATAATAGACATCCGATTAATGCATCCTTTTCAATAACAAAGCAGGTACAATCATGGAGAGTGACACCCAAATCTATTTGCCTGGGCATTCAAATCACTTCTGAGCTCTCTTCCTTGATACCTATCCGATGGGATTTAGAACCTTTAGAGTTACGTTGAATAATCGATACAATTCTTATTAAGTTTCAGGTTCCGTTTGATGGAAATGAGCTCTTACAAGGGAGACAGTGACTTATCTTTTTCATTAATGTATTTACTCTCTTTAGCTGCTATTTTGTGAGGCATATTAAGCCTGAAAACGGCAAAAGCAGCAAACAAAAGAGGTTTTGAATTAGAAGTTTGGTGCAGTTTAGGTTTAATGCTGATTTATTAAAGAAAAAATGAAAACTCAGGTCACCTTTATCATCGTAACCGCTGACAGGTGAGATGACTAACATTGATGATCTCGTTACAACGGCACCTGTCAGTGGGTGGGATCAATTAGGCAGCAGGTGAATATTTTGTCCTTGAGTTTGAAGTGGCGACAGCAGGAAATGTTGGGTTTTCCCAGTCTGCTGTGGTTAGTGCTTTTTCAGTCTTTTTAGCACTCAAAAAGTTGAAATGGTTTAATTTAATTTTTCTTTTGTACAAAGTTGTGATCTAACTGCATTGGTAACAGTGACTTTGAGATACGTGAAAGTGTAGCCTAGCTCCGTTATTCCACTGTAGCTGTATCCTCCTTTTCATGGAGTAGCGTAGAGAACCTTTTCCTTTCCTTGATCGCGTTATCTTAAAAAAATATTCTCTTACTTCCAGAGGATACTGTCATGTTTCTCGCCCCATGTTTTATTTCTCTGCTCAGCACATGGGAGCCCTGTGCCAACAGAGAATAGGAAGTCGCTCCTTCTCTCTGTCTTTTTGACTCGCTGCAGAGCTCTCCTATTCATTTTCCCAGTAGTAAATTATGCTTTTCATCGCGTGCGTACTCAACTCATACTTCAACAGTGTGTTGAAAGCATTTTATGGAAATAAGGAGTTGTTTGAAGTTGAAGTTTATTTCAAGTTGAAAACTCTCGGCCTTCTACTTCAGCCCCCTCCTTTGTCTTAGTCCCTTTGATATGCAAGTAGCGTACATGCGAATGATTGGATTTGTATTATTGTTTCGTTTTTTTCCATCAGACCTTATTTCATAAAAATACATCGTTTTTTCTGACTTTGTAATGCTTGATAACCATCCATGCCATCATTTACCCTTGATGTGGGTCAGGTAAAGATGTTAGATGAGGAATGAGGCTCATATTCTATAGAATATTCTTTCTGCTTTGTAACCATTGTTTGGGGTAGAGAGAGAGAAAAACCTTGTGAGTCTCTGAAAGGTACAGTGTAGATTAATTTAGTTTGATATTCTGTGAGATTTCACGTCAATGTTCCCCATGACATTCAATATTGTGTTTGTTCAAAACTGCTTATTTGTTTCCACTCCTCACCACAAGGGACACCAAGAGGTTCTGTGTTCAGTATGGTTTAGTTGAGCCTCCCACTCTATAAATAGAGATATGGATGAAGACCTCCTATTCTTTATCTCCAATATTTTCACATGTATGTAGTTGTGTAAGTGTTTTCCATGTGCCTTCTATGTGACTTTCACTGTGAGTACCGTTTTTATTCATTTGATTTGGATCATTGAATTGTAAAGAGGATTAATGGCTGAGTTAATATGCTATGTGATATTATGTTAACGGTTTATTTGGTCACTCACTATTTGAAATAATTGAATAAAATTGGATTTCTTTCTTTATTTAATATAATTCAAGCCTACATCCCACCCTTACTCGATTACTGCGATAGCATCCTTTATGGCTCCAAATCCAAAAACCTCAAACTCCAGTACATCTAGAGCTCTGCTGTCCACCTCCTCAATCAAACTCACAGCTAACCCGTGACCAAATCCCCCGTCCTCCCGAACTTCGACTGGCCCCACGTCCCACAACGTATCCAGTTCAAACTCCTCCTCACCCACAAAGCCCTGCACCACCGGGCCCCCTCCTACCTCAGAGACCTCCTCCTGCCTACGCTCTTCTGATGCCAATCTCCTCTCTGTATCACTAAGGACCAGACACCAGACATGAGGTTACGGAGCCTTCTCGATTTTGCCCCCTCCTTCTTGAACTCCCTACCAAAAGAAAATAGGACACTGCACAGACTCCTCAATACTCAAATCAACTCTCAAATCTCCCCTTTTCAGATCCGCTTTAAATGATTAATTAATATTTTGTGATTTTTCATCCATTTTTATTTGAGCTGTTTATATTTCAACATATTGTTTTACTTTTTTCTGTGTAACTGTAAATAAAATGTATTAATACTATTATTATGGTTATGGCAAACATCATGGTATAATTTGGATTGCATTGCAACTCTGGTTCCCTGGTGGTTTGGGGCTCAAGGTAAATAAGTTTTTTTTTAAATTAAACTATAGATATATGCTTGAAAAAATCCAAACATATCTGAAAAAGTGAAACAAAAGCAGGTACTTCATCGTTGAAATCAAAAACCAAACATAAATGTTGAGCGAGTTTAGCTTACATTTGTAGCTAATTCATGTTTGTGTTGCATGGGTAACAACTATCCATTTTCTATAACAGCTAACCCTTTCAGGTTTCAGGAAGGCTGGAGCCCGTCCCAGCTGACACTAAGCGAGAGGCAGGGTTCACCTGACTGAACGTTTTCACGTGGAGATTTTGCAACAGTAGTGCATTAAAGAACATTCCCTAAGAATAATACTCACTGCTTTTCAGTCTTCTAGTTGTAGGCCATACACATAATACATGAACATACCATCCTACTCCTGTCCCGACTTTCCACCTCCAATATAGAAATTTCCCGCTGCTGTCTTATACCCCCCCATTACACCCCCATTGCCTTTATACAGAACAGAGGGGCCGCGATAAAGGTGCACCAGCCCCGCATTGTATCGGCTGTGCAAGTGGAGCAGCGGAGAGAAGAATGACCGTTCACACACACATTCATGCCTATAAGGAACATTTATAGTCACCAGTTCACATATATAGCATGTTTTTGGACTGGGGTAGATATACGGAGCACCCTGAGGGAAAAGGGAGAACTTACAAGCCCCTCCCAGAAACGCTGCAGGTCAGGATTCAAATCCTTCTTCCTGTGAGTTAAGATGCTTCCCACATGTGAAAAATAAGTCAACTTATTTCATACCAAACCAAAACCTTTTATTTCCTATTCCTGACATTAATCCCTAAACACTAACTAACTCAACTGATGACAAAAAAATCTCCTGACCTCTTTCTTTCATGATCTTTTGAGTTTATGTTCACATGATTTGACAGTAGAAATCAATGTTGATTGTCCGTTTGGGCCACTTGTTGAAGTCTGATTCCATTGGATTGTGTTAGTGAGAAGCACGGTTTGCTTTCGAGGCTGAATGAGTGGGTATATTAAAATGTAGTTCACAGATACACAACCTGAAACCCACACTCACATGCATACTGAGTCATAACTTACTGTGTTTTTAGCCTTAGGCAACTCCTTTATCCACATAACTAGATTAACTGAGAGTGAGCTCTGATCAGCTTAATTTGGATTCAGCCTACTTACCCCTCCCTGTTCTGGCTGTCAGTCTGTCTGTCTGCATGCTCATCTGTCCTTCCCTCTGCATGAATGAAAAAACCTTCTCCTGCACGTCTGCCCGTCACTTTAACCGCTGCTTTCTGCTTTGTCTTTAAAAGAGATAATCTCTGTTGAGTTATAGCTTCACCTATTCCACCCCTCCTTTTTTCCCTCATTTCAGTGCACGGCGGTTTTTATTGTTCATGAAAAATATAAAAAAATCTCTCACCCTTACGATGAGCAGATGAATACATTAAACCTGTGTTTTGTTCCCCCCAAAAAAGTTCACTTGCTTCAGGTATTTTGCTGTTTTTGTTTTTTCTTCTCCCGTCTTCAAAAATGTATTTAATGAACTCAGTCTGTCTGCTAGTGTATTCAGGGCGTCAATGCGACGTATTGACAGCAGCAGCCCTCACACTGTCTTTGGATTGAAGAATCTTTAGGATGCCCCCAGGGACTCTCCAACAATAGAGTAACCCAGAGAATGTAGAAACTGTCAATTTCCTGAATTCATAAAGTCTCCAGTTTTTAACTAAGAGAATAAGTGGATTTCATGTAACAGCCTCTTGTGAAAATCTTACAATACATAATGGTAGATGTGTATTTTTTTCCAAACACCGATGAATTGGTGTTGAGCTGGAAATATTCTTTTTATTTTGCTATTGCAGTTAAATTAAATCATCCTTGGCAACTTCTCCCAGTGATAAAATGTCATTTTATATTAAGTTCAAAAGCAAAATGTCGATTACTTTGAACCACTAGAAGAATTCTGCAGTGGAAATCTTTTCACATCAACCTCATTTCATTATATTTTTTGAAGTTAATTCCACTCAGGATTTGTAGTTTTTACTGTCAGCACTCTTTAAACTCATATTAGTCGTTTCATCTTAAAGCCTTTGTATGAAAAGATCAATGTAAATTAAAGTTTCAAAGATAAGTGATTGACTTTTTAGAAAGCATGCATTCTTGTCTGTCCTTAATACAGGCGATAATAAGAATTATTTGTTAATTTCACAATGTTAATAATGCAGTTACTGAATTCAATCTCTATTTCAGGAGTCTTGTGATTTTGTTAAGGCTCTCTCTGGGCAGATATGTCTTTTTTTGTAATAAATCTGCCAAAAAGTGTCTCCAGCGAAGCTGAAAAGGTGTATATTCGACTTAATATCGTATCACTTTCATCCACCTTTGTTTGATTGTTCCACGGTTTGTCAGCAGCAAAACTATGGAATGGAATTTCAATGAAACTTGCCAGGAGGAGGGGTATTGGGCTAGAATGGATGGCTGTACGCTCCAGCCCCATGCTTAACAGTTCAAGTCATTCAGAAGTTTGATGGATGTTTAATGCATGTAATAACGCATTTATGTGTGTTTAAAGATTGTTACGGATCCACCAAATTCAACTAAATTGTATTCTGGGGTTGTCTGCCTTATAAAATATGGTTACACAGCTTTAGTTATAACTGTGTATAGTTATAGTTATTAGTTATTTTAGTAATATTCTGGGATATTATATTATGCGTAAAAGTTCATATTCAACTCACTATGGGAGCTTTTTTATGAAAACCTTTTTTTGTGTTTTTCGGACACAACCTCACATTTTATTTAAGGAGTTCAATCAGTGGGAAGCTTGTACAAAATAAGAGATTAGAGGTTTCTCAGGGATATACCCTTGCTGTCGTAGTAATCTCACTACTAGAATCTGATTAAAATGATGAAGAGATCAGACAACACTATGTCTTTTAAGTTAAAACTATTATTTGTAGGTCAACATCTGAAATGATTACATAAAATGCAAGGTTGGCCACGGAAACAGTAACAGTTAAAGTCAATAATTCAATAATGTCACCCTTTTCTGCATTCACATCTCCTCTGATCTCACGTTGAAGGACTAGCGAGCAAAGGAGCTCAACAAGTGCCATCCATAAAGTATAATTGATATTGTGTCACTGTCAAGCAGCACTGGAATTAGAAATCACTCACAAAAATATATTCAGCTACATTTAGCTCCAACAACAGGCAACTGCTTAATGTTTACAAATTTGTAAATACTAAACAAAAAGTGTGACTAAATTGATCAACTAGTCACTCAGGACTTGATAGATGAGCCTTTTGGGACCTGAATAAAAAGAAAAGAGCAACCGAGGCTTAAGAGTCCCATCACAGAGCTCAGCCTGTGTTCATTTTACTCAGGTCAGGACGCCTAACAATCAGCTCCTTAGTCTCTACGGCAAAGAAGGGTTGCTAGCTTTGTTCATCACTGATGTGCAGAGGAAAAACAGCGAGAAGAGTGCAAAAAGGATGGACACAAATTGGGAGGGGAGCAGAATAAAGAGGCATGAAAAAGGAGAATCATACCAATGGTCTGCCCTTGGGAAGGGGGGAGACAGATAGAAGGACAGAGAAGCATAAGATACTGGGGAAAATAAGGAGTGGGGCGGGGGTGGAAATAAAGAGGAATGGAACGAAAGTGGGGATGAGTGAGAAATGGAGGAGAAGGAGGGGGCAGCAAAGAGAGAGCTGAGTGGAGCTGAGGAGGCGCCGGGCCTGGGGGATTGCAGCGCGTTTATCCTCCTCTGCAGCAGACTTCTGAAGCACTACCTCAGGAAAAGACTTTAAAGCAGGGTGGCTGCTGCTCAGCACTGATCTGTTAATACCCACAAATACATGGGGCTTCGCCGTAGTACGCTGGGGGTTGGGTGGAGCAGGACAATGTGTAAGCCTAGATGGGAGTTTTCTCTGTTTTTTTTTTTGTGATGTGTCCAATGATAATATCATATCTCTGCAGACAATATATACCGACCCCCTCCGCAAGCTTGGCCCGACTCACCCGAAGACAGGAAGTTACCGGAGCGATTAACCAATCAGATTGGACTGTGTGTCACATATAGCTGCTGTCTATGTAGGCGTGTGTGTGTGTGTGTGTGTTGTGAGGGGGGAGGGTTATGACAACCCCTGTTTTGGGATATTGTATAAATAGCCTGCTGGCTCTGGGGAATTGGTATAAAAGTGCCTCAGAGTCACAGTATGTGAAGTAAAAAAAAAAAAGTACACACTGGGAGGTGGAAAGGCTGCATGGGATTTATGCAGGCTACTTCCCAGAGGAACATGTCACATGCTCTCAGGGGGGTTACATGATTAATTCAACAAAAGTGAAACACCTGTGGGGAGGATGAGGATGAGAGATGTGAAAGATCTGCTTCTTTGTGTTTAGCCTACCTCTTTTATGAGTGAAATTATACCGACATGCATATCAGCCTCACCGGATGTTCAACTATAAAACCTGAGAGAAGAGATCCATCCATAAATAGAGAAATACAAAATGCAGAGTAGCAAAAACATATATTCGGTAATTTAGCAGTAAAACACTTGCTACAAGATTCAAACATGGGTTGACTTATTTAATCAACAAATCGTTGTTAAGAACCAGTGTTTTGATTCGCTGGACAATAAAGGTGACCTGTGTGATTTTCTTACGGCATCTATTGATTTTACATGCTTTCTATAAGAGCTGATGTCTTCCAGTGAAATCCATCCATCCTCTAAAAAAACTAATTTTTTCCCACCAACATAATATTCTCTGCTGCCGCTTCTTCTTACCATATCAGGAAAGATCAGTTTAAAAGCAGATCATAGCTTTAAACATACATTTCCAGACATTTATTTTTGATTTCTTTTCATCACACTAAACAAGTGACAAGGACGGATCATTTTAAATTAAATACAACCTTATATTCTTATTTATTCTCTAATGATATGTTATGATAGTAAAGGCTGGGAAAAACTCACGTTACGCTGATCTTTTAAAAAAAAAAAAATAATAATCAGATTAACTCGAGATCCTAGCTTCTAACATACAATTACATACATTAAACACATATCATTATACATAATTTAAGTTTTTACCCACCTATAATCCAATATTTATCAACCACCATTCTCAATTCAAATTGTGAATTGAGTGGAGCTGATTTTGAGTCACTATTTCTTTCTTCCTACAAAACATGTTTTGATTAAACCTGTTTCTAATATGATGAGTAAGGGGCCAGGGACAGAGCCCTGGTGGACACCACGGGTCAAAGGGCCCACCGAGGAGATATTAACCACGGCTATTGAGAAAGTTCTCCTCAATAAGCAGGATTTTGTTTGACAAATTAAGGCATGTGTGAATTATGTAACGTGATACAACCAAAAAGAAGTCTTATAATGGTCAAATAGTTTTCTGAAAACATGCAACTAACTATTTTTCTTTTTATGGTAAAGTGCCTAAGATATTAAATTAATAAAGTAAAGCTGTACAACATGCAAAGAGAAGTTTTTCCCATTTTTGGAAAAATATGAAATGTTCCATACTCCATAATATTTTCTTGCCGAGGACATTAAAGACTTTTAAAGTTTTTCAGCCTTGCGCCTTATTTTTATTCATTGATCTAGCAGACAATGTTGTGATACGACCATCACCTTGATTTAAAAGTCAGGCTAAGAAAGTTAAGCTATTAAATCCAGGGTCCCCACCAGCTGTAACAAATGGATGTGTGTGTAGGCGGATGTGTCTACTCCTGAGTTTCATGACTTACATTACTTGTGTGTGAATGATTTTTGGATATATCACAGTGAATTTGCAATTGCTTCATAATTTCTGAAACAAAATTAGAAAACGGTTCTTATGGGAACCGGTGATGATGCCTTTATACGTTGAAAAACAATGAAATGACCTTTATAATATTGGTGCCATGAAGAGAAATAAAAATTGAGTTGGTGGGCGGAAATATATTAAAAATAAATAAATACACCCGGTGCTGGTCCAGTGAAGAATCCACTTCAGTTTGATCAGGATGGAATCAAAGTTCCACCCTGACACCTCCTTCAGTTGCACAGCTCATTTAGCCGTTCTGTCCTACTTTTTGTTTTCCACTGCAGCCAGTTTGAATTTTGTCCTGCTGACATTCTAACACTTGCTTCCTCATTCTTTATTCAGCCTCCAAACGTTTTCATTTGAGCAAGAGAAGAAAAAAAAAAAAAGAAGGATGTGAGGTCCATCTAATTGATTTTTCAAATGTCTTAATTATCACACGTTGTCTTACATTGACCTCCCACCAGCTAATGCAGCCGGGACTTCTCCGATAAACAGCACATAGTGATGTAGTCTGTAACGGTCGTTTACTTGTCTTTTTATTTTTCCACGTTCACTTAGTAATTCATCTTATACGTGATCAGCTGGTACCTGCTAGACTATTAGTAGTTCCTTATCGACCAGGTCCACTCCACTTATCCACTCGATAGAAATCACCTGAGTTCTCAGATAACATGACAGGCTATTAGAAAGGTGTGGTCAACCAGGCGTGGGGTATTGCCCTACAGTGGTCACTAATGAAGCTGCAAACAGCCGAGGCTCTTCTACAACTGCATGTTTACCTCCGGTACAGAGGATGTGTTTGTGTCCGTCAGTTTTTATGTGATCATGCTAAAAAAGAAGAAAAACAATGTGACATACTTTCATGAAAAAATAATTACGACTTTGGAGCATTTGTCAAGGAAGAACATTCAATTTTTATTTTTTACTTCACAATTTTATCTAAAATGTATTGTGTCAGGATTTTGGTTTCACTTTGTCTTTCTATGGAAACAGGCAGGACATGGCCGTGAACGGAAAAAAGCACCTGAAACAAGGAGAACTGAGATAAAAACAAAGCAAATTACACAATAGCAGTACTAGTAGTAACTGTCATAATAAATGTGTGTGCACAAGGGTGAGAGCCCACATTTAAACAGAACAATTCAAGGAGAGGAAAATGGTTGGATGATCTCGGGGATGACATTGTTGAATTCGTAACTGTTTATCATTCATAATTAAGTATGAAAGTTGTAATTAAGGGAAGACAATGATAAAGGAAATATATAAATAGTAATGATTAAAGCAATTATAATTGAAAATAAATGAATTACATAAGCTGGTGGGATTGTGGGCCGGTTATAAGGTGGTGTTGGGGTGGATGGGGTGATTGGGTATTGAGGAGGTGCAGTGGAGTTGACCTGTTAGATACACACCGTACATTTAGGAGATCTGCCGTGGGCGACACCCTGACACCTGAGAGGTTGGCAGCCCACGCTGGTTTCACATTCTTGAACATTATAACATAGTTTTGTTGTTGTTGTTGATTAATTCTGTGTATTATGGTGTGAAAGGAATTCATGATTTAGCCTTTCATACCTTGTGTTTTATCCACTGCGGCGCACGTTTATTTTGAAACCTAGAGCCGCCGACACAAAGAACCCCATAACAAAGTCCAGTCCAGACAGTCCAGTCCTGATCAACGGACGGTTACTATCCTTTATTAATGTTGGACTAAAATGAAAGGTGATAGATCGATCTTAGGTCTTTGTCATGTGACACATTATGAAAAGGGACCGTTGTAAGACTTTACCGAGAGACTTTCCTTATTGCTTCTGTTGGTTAGTTTTTGTGTCTACTAGATTGTATTTCATTTGTTCAGCTGGCTTCTTCTCTGGTGTTTAACAGCTGTCGTCATCCTTTTTGTTGCATTAAAGCCTCCTTCTAGCTTTAGTCCTTTCTTTTTCTTATTCTTCCTTTGGGTCCTTCACCTGAAAGCCCTTCACTTGTATTCCGAGTCGTTTGCAGTTAGTCTTCCCCTACAGTGACTTTGATGTCTATTTGGCCTTTAGCCATTGATGTCTATGATGTCTCGTGATAATGGGGACCTGAGCTTCCTTGAAGAGGGTTTGCACTCTATGCAATGACCTGGTCTTAATGGACGATTGAAGCTGGTCCTTAGAATAGAATAGAATATATAAGAGGTCAATGATCACTGATTTTTATAAAGTCTGACCGGCCGATACCGATTTTGGCCAACTCCCTTTTTTCTTTGTCTTTAAAGTTTTAAAATCATAATGAGTAAAACATTCTAAGTGCTCTTATTTTGAAGCACTAAAGTGGAAGTAAGGCTGGTCGGCACTGTATATGTACCCTCCGAGTGTTTCCTAAATCATTTTTATGACATTTCAAAGTAAAAATCAATCTTTGTATTCCCTGTCAGTCCACCGTATGTGATGTGTTGGCTTTTCTTCTTCAGGGCTCGTGGAATGCTCTAAGCACATGCTAACTTTAGTGTTAGCTTATTTGAAATTACCACGTCCCTCGTGGTGATTACATTTGAAGTGTGTGATTAAGTTCACTCTGCCAAACGTTTTCGGGGTTTTTCCATCCACAGCTTATTTTCTTCCTTACTGGTGTTACAAATTGGGAGACGTTTGGAGCCGAGGTAACTCATGCTTAGTGTGCGTGTAACCGGTACGTTACCAGCCTCAAGTGAGGCTGCTCGGCAGATTTAATCAAACTTAGCCTCCCAGCGCCTGTAAATATAATCTAATTAAAGTACATATTGGTTTAAAATTACAGTTAGTAAAGTTTCTGCATTTCTCTGATACAACCTAAACATTATACACAAAGTTAGCATTTCTTACAAAGCTGTTTTGTGCTTCAATACAGTCCATTAGAGTTCATTATATTTCGTAAAAACGCTGTCACTGCATTGACATTTAATGACATTTACGCTTATGGAAACATTTCAAATGTGGTGCAGAAACCTTACAGCTCTTTTAAACTTGAATAACTCCTCATGTAATGGCAAAAATAGACAAGATTTTCAGACATTGGAAATTAATGGGTTTTTAATTTCTCCTTGCCTTCAGACTGCTGAAAATGATGTCAGTGCTTGCCTTTCAGTCAGCCAAACATCCAAAGTTCAAATGACCTCCAGCCAGTCGAGAGAGATTGTAAATAATGTTCCGCTGTATTAAGAGGCCTAAATCCTGGAGCTTCATCTTCCTGACAGAGTCTGTAGCTTGTAATCTTGACACGCAGTTGCAAGGCAACCAACTTTTAGCAGATAGTTTTTTTTGTAATGCCACCATTTGAGGACACGGTTCCTGTGATTAGTCTCAAGTAACACTGAGTAACATAGTCAAATAGCTTCACTGCAATCTCTAGGGACCCCTGCATGTTATGGTTGAGGTAAGGAAAGAAGAGGTGGTTTGAAGACGTAAAGCAGGTAATTAAATGAAGATTGTAGGCTATTGAATTATCTCCTGGACAAGTACAGCCCCCTCTCCTTCCCTCTGCCAACCCTCACTCTATAGCCTTCCACCTAAGATGAATATGACAGTTAATGATGGAGTTTTTTTTTTAAAACTCTTTAGCCCCCACCCTATATCTCCCTGGTGCTCTCTGCAGACGGATCAAGGTTACATTTTTTGCCTCATCTTTCATCCTTTACTCAGATGGGTCTACACAGTTTTTCCGCACGTTCCATTAGCAAATTGCATTCCTGGGAAGTTTCCACCTTCCCAATTGCCCGCCTAACCCTCCCATAAGAAATATAACTGAGGAATATGTTCATTTATAAGTGAGAAAAAACAATGAAGTTCACTCCAGGGTCTGTATTATTTTATTTTTTTCAGAATCCGAAGAGGAACCACAAAGGAGGAGAGACACACTTTTTGGGTGGAGTCGTCAAGACAACCTGAAGGACCGGAGAGCCACCAGTTTCGAAGACAGGCAGGAAGGTGGTGTGGCGTATGAATCGTGAGTTTGCATTTGCATTTTCCCTGGGATTTGAGGTTATAAAGTCGGCCTGACTCCTCCACTATATTCATTCAAAAACTATTAAGACGACATTAGTATACTGACCCATGGCTTGTTTAATTTACATGGGGAAAAAAATGTGATTTAGCACATGAGAAGATAATCTTTCACATCTAGTGAAGAATAACATGAGGAAAATACAACCACTCTGCTTGATGTTTAGAAACCTCCAAGTATTTCAAGCCTCAAAGAAAAAAAATATGCGAAGAAACAATTTTGTTTCGTGGTAAGGACAATAAAGGGTTTATTTACTTCCCATTATTATTGCCTTGTCTGATAGTACTCTGATTATGCTTTTGTTATTCGTAGGCACCGGTTAGCGTTATCTTCTTCTCCAAGTAATTTCTTACATATTCAAATATATTTATTTTCAATTTTCTTCACTGACTTATTGTATATTTTTAGGCGTAATGGTGTGTAGAGTAATCTCTGGCAAATGAGTTTCCTTTGGGATTTTATCTTCAATTGCATAAAATAACCACAAATCTCCTAATGACCAAAACCATGAATGTGAAAAATATTATTAATGAATCTATTACATTCAAGGCACACTTGTGCAATAAAACAGCCGCTATGCATTATGGGGTAATTACCACTTGATTGGCATGATAGGATAAGTCACTTAAGGAAAAGCCATTTGAATGGAGAGAGAGATGTTTCAACTCAATTTCTGACTCATTTGTATTTTCCTACACGTTTTATGTGTAGTCTATTACCAACTCTCTGGAGAAAGTCACACTCAGAGCTTGCTGAGTCAGCCATCGTAGAATCCTCCCAGCCGTAATATGTCTAGTCCTGTGTCAGGCCTCTGGATACCAGGGTTGATATCTACCTGAAGGATCAAATCTTTGAGATTATGTGTGTTTGATTTTATTTACAGCATCTGCCATCAGATGTAATTGAATGTACTGCAAGGTATAATCGGATACATGTGGGGGGGATGTTTTGCAACTGCTGTAATAGTGTGTGTGTGTGTGTGTGTGTCTGTGTGTGTTTGTGTGTGTGTGTGTGTGTGCATATGTGCAGTGTTTAGCAGCCTATTCGTGCCCTTTAGAAAGCCAGTAAATATCCTGCAGGTATTGATCCCAGGTTAAGTGTGTGTCGACTTGACTTTCTGCTATACTCTTCATCTTTTTTTGCCGTGCACATTCTTTTTAAAATATTTTTGTTTTTGAATTGTGAGGGACGGAACAGTTTGTAATGTGATCATTTTTATTGATAGCTTTTAACAGAAATGTACCTGTATGGTCCTCTTATATATCCACATACAGTATTATACTATGTAAATGTGTCAACCTTGTACAGTCACCCCACACCCCCACCCTTGAAAGCCTAAAGGCACACCCACACACAACAAAAAAAAAAGGAACTAGAAATATCAGAAACTGCAACTTTCTCCGATGTATTGGATTAGGCATCTAATGTACAGAATCTCCCATGGCATCGTTGGGTTGTGCAGTAAAAAAAACTTCCAAGGAAATCATATCTAATAGTTGGAAAATCCTCTGGGAAATCTGAAGTTCATGGGGAGGTTTTCCATTTTCATGCTATCAGCTCTTTCTTGGCAGCTTCTAGACTAGAATTTTTCAGAGACTTATTTACATTAATCACTGTAAAATCGCTCAAAAGCAAAACATATGGATGCACAAAAGTTAGTTTCAGTTTGACTACATCGGATCTGACAAAGCCTTTCGGCTCTGCACCAAAGTTTGTCTCATCTGGTCCGGTCCCACATTGGAAGGAAACACGTTGCTACTTAACTATTGTGAATGTTTGCGGATGGCTTGACTTGAATGTGTGTCGTGGCGCTAAATAAAACCTCCTGATACATTTAAAAATGAATCATTGGGTAGTTTTTACATCAAACTGAGATAGAAACATTTCACTCAGACTCTATTCCAACTAATCAACTCATGCCTGCTCCTAAAATGAATCCCTTCAGACATTCATTGAATTATTCCTATCACAATCAGGTTTTTTAACGTTCTCTTTTTTTGTTGTTGATCTTGAATCTGTGAATATGTTCATTCATGAGAGAGAATGGTGGGATAAGATTGATAATACCCCTAGATCCATCTTGTAAATTTGAAAGCCAGATGATAGTTAAAAGTGTATTTAAAAGACTGGAAGCAGATGGAAATAACTAGCCTTGTACTGTCATCAGTCCTTGGACTATTCCCCCAAAGCACTGAAGGTCACCAAGGTGCGTTGGGGAAAAAAATTAAGACAAGCCTTAATGCTCCTCTGAGTTAGCCTTGGTTTCGCCTAGTCACTTTCTCATGGATGCCATTTGTGTTCAGTGTCTTTTGAACAGTGGAACCAGGAAGAGTGACCTTTACTGAGGTGAAAGAGGCCAGCAGTTCCTTGGATCGTTCCTCCAGATCTTTTGTGACTTTCTAAATGAGCCTGTGCATTGCTCTTGGAGGATTTGGCAGGTCAAACACCTCTGGGAATGTTCACTGCTGTCGTCTCCATTTGTAGAAAACGTGTCGCTCTGTGGAGTCGCATAGCCTTAGTAATAGCTTTGTAACCCCTCTGAAGTCTCATTTATTGATGTCGACCTCTTCCGAATTTACTCTGGAACTTCTTTTGATTTTGGTGTAGTGTACTCCTGGTCAGACCTACGAGCCAACTTCCTGCTTCTAAAAATAGTCTGTGTAAGTGATGATGTGACTGCAGTAATCAGGCTGGATTTGGCTAGTTCAGGTGAAGCCAGTTGTTAACCCTTTATTAGCACATTTTATTTCTTTGGGGCATTTATTAATTTGATATCTTATACACTCAAAAATACTGGCTAATAAGATTATTTTAAATGTTGTATTTCATGGAAAATAGTCACCTACAATTATATTAACTCTTAACTTTCTCAATAAACATGGTAAATTCTCAATGGGGGCCCCTTTGACATGTGGTGTCCCACATGTCTCCTTCCTTGGCCTCTTGCTCTTTAGCACATGCATTATATCACTGGGTCATATTATAAATAGGTTCAATCAAGTGGAAAATCTGTTTCAATAAGAAATAGTGGCACAAATATGCTCAACCAAACAGTTGAACAGGATGTAACTGGATAGTTTGTTTTTGGGGGGTTATGAGATGGAAAAGTTCACACAGGCTCAGCTGGAATTTTTACATTTTTCATCCTTTTTCATCAATTATCTTTTGTCTCAAATTGTTTTTTTATTAAGTTTTGTTTTGAAGATCTGACACAAACAATAGCACAAAAAAACCAAAAAACGTGTTTTTTCAGCTCTTTCTTTATAGATGTCATTTCTTCATGGAGTCTCTTCATCGTGACTAAAATGCCAGGCAGACAGTGAAATATATTTTAAAAACACTGTAATGATGAAATGAAAGAGGTCATGAGAAATCTTAATAACTAATACGGTTTCAGACTTTAACTCTCTCCATGCAGGATCAATATGTCTATTTGACTGTATGTTTTTGACTATTTAATGGAAATCTGTCTTTTTTCCCCTGCTAATATGAATGCAAATAAAAATATTTCTAAAACACACTTTAATTAATGTGATTCAGTAAAAGCATCCACCACCAGACCAACGGCAGCCTAAGTAGACTTCAAAATTGCATCCCGAAAAATACAAGAAGAGGACATTGCATGTTTTTTTCGCCAACTCACAGATGATCCGTAGTTCAAGAGGTGGACTAGTGGAAAGTATGTCACTGGTACCAAGCCAAGATGAGGCATTACTAGCTTTAAATCCTTCAGCACTGATCAAAACCGAGACTTACAGCACTCACAGAGAAAGTAGCACAATCACCACCCCATCGCTCTACACACAATCACACTCACACACACAAAGGCACACAAACACACATACACACACACACGCTCACACACACAAGCGTCGATGGCAATAATTCACAGAAACACCAACCAGTGACTTTTAATGATCCCGTTTACAGGTCAGTAGATCATGTCGCGGGGCCCCTTGATGCTGTCATACTGTTGCTGCCCTCTTTTATCAAACTAGATCTATTTTTCGGCACTTCAACAACGGCAGCATTATCAATAATGCATCAATAAACAAGGCTTTTCCTATTTTGTTCAGACTATGTTGGTCTTACAGATGTTTACAGTAATACAACCCTTAGACTCTTACATCTGTGCCGGTTTACATTCTGCATTTAATTGCCTTCTAATCATTCTCATCATCCTGTTACTATTGAACAATTACTTAAAAGAAAAGAAATATCCAATTATGCCCTCAGTTTATTTCTCTCTGCAGGCAGGGCATGGGAATGAGAGGAGATGGGACATGCTCTTTAGATGTTGTCCCAGCTCCAGAGGTTTAAAGACTAAAGATTTGGATTAACCTCTTCCAATGAAAATATGGCTGTTTGGTCTGCAAGCTGGAGGGTTTTAGAAGCTGTAAAATCTGCAACATCCACGCAATACAAAATGTGTTAACATTTACTTTCGTGTCCATTTTTAGGAGTTTATCCTATCAGTGGGTGCGTTTCTTACATCTTTCATGACGTGTGTGCGACTGTGTGTGTGTGAGAATGCGTTCATTTACTCATGCTTCTGTTTGCACTTGCCTCCATATGTCTCATAATGCAGGAGACAGGCAAACATAGTATTTTCATAGCTGGGGAATTTGAATCTGTTCTGCCACATTCAGGTGTGGAAAGAACAGACACAGGGAACTTATGAAGCAGTGTTCAGTGTAAAGCGTCAAAATAAAAAGAAAAAAGTGTCTGATGGGAACGGCTACCTACTTAAATGATGAATCCGCTTTGGAAAAGGTACAACGGAGCAATTTTACACCAGTTTATGATCTAGGAAGTAAGTGTAAGACCAGAGCCTGCCAGATGTTACACAGGCGACTCAATCTACTGCAAGAATGACCGAGAGTAGAACGATTCTAAATTGGCTCTGACAAATTGGGTGCTTGCATACAAGCCGATGAAGAAAATATTTAGGATAAGATGGGAACTCAGTGTTTTCCATTATTTTTTGAATCCGTTCTGTAAGATCTCAAAAAACTAAACTAGACTTATGCTATCATCCTTGACAGCAAGGGTCTATCTACTAAAATCCCCCCCAAATACATTTAAAAAAATGAGTGGATAAAAGAATAAAAAGAATGATGGTCATTTAAAAGAGGTCACTGATTCAGTAAACCGTATATCCCCAGGTACACCCCTCCAAAGATTTGGCAGCCTGACCGCATAAGTATGGTCACCTTCAGAGTTTGGCCTCACCTTTGACGGAGCAATAGGGTCCCCACCCATGGACCTGAGGTCATGACCTGGGTCGAAAAGGGTTCTCAATTCTTTCTAAAGCTTGGAGCCAGACCCAGTCATCAGTACAATCTAAGCTGCTGCATTTTGCACTCTTTTGAGTGATTTCTCATTTATACTGGGATGGAGGGAGTTAAAATATTCTATCCAGTTGAAGATAAATAATTTGCATGGGGGATTTTTTCCAGATTGGGGCATAATAGCATGGGTCTAATAAAAATTGTCCGTATCTGACAATAATACGACTGTAAAACTACTTTGATATGCTTATAGAAGGAGAAAAAAAACAAACTTATGAATTTGTAAATGCATGTATATATGTGCATATGTGTTGGTTTGTTGAAATAATCTAAATATTTATGTGTGCATATAAGAGAATGGGAGAAATGTAAATATGACCGAAATAAATCAAATCTGGATCTGAGTGATTTGCCTGGATTATAATTACCAAGTTTCTTGCGGCTGGCTTAACGTCGGAGGATAATAGACAGAAATTAATTTCAATTAGGCTGAAGATGTTTTGGGACTGAAGAAAATAATTCTGATCTCTGGATTTGTTGAGTAGAAATGAGTTTTTTTTGTTGTTTCTTTTTGGCATTCAGTAGTTGCTTTTTGAACGAGACAGTCTAGAACAGCAGCTTGGCAGGTAGAAGGTAATGGTAAGTAAATTATTTTGTCCTGGGAGCAAAGGGAAAGTGAAACTAAAGGAGTGGCCAAAAAACAGAAGAGTAGAAATAGCAATTCTAATAAAATTCTATAAGAAAGTATTGGCATTAAAGATACTTCATCCTTAAAACACAATTGAGAAACCACCCAGATATGAAACTACTGTTATCCGTTTCCAGAGATGCTGTGATTCCACGGCAGATGGGAGAGGTGAGCGTGTACTTTAATCATCACGATGGGAAGACTAGGAGTTGTTGTTTGTAGCCTCAAGATTGAAGCAAGCGCTGATCTAATCGTGTGTGTTAGCTACGGCAGGTGGCTAGCAGTCAGGCGTGCTCCGTGTTACATCTAGCTCCCCTCGACTTTATTGATCTTTCATCATTTCAGGAGGAACAGACAGGTCTATTGTTTTTGAATCTGTAAACACAGATGCCGGTGCACGTCGGCTGGGAAGTTGATGTGGTAGGACTGGATTGTGACTGATAACGGGGGCATGCATTCACACTTGCTGAATAAAGATGTGGAGGGTTTGCTCTCCACGTTGTGCAATCTTGCCACATTTCTTCCTCAATAGTATAAAATTATTAGAATGTGTCTTTTTAGGTAAATACTTGATAGATTTCGGCAGCTGATCCTTCATTGAGGGCTGCAGCGGCTCTGTTTTAATTAAGTGCTGCTGCGAGACAAACATACCGGCTTGGCACGATCCTCTGATTCATACATTCCAGCTAATAAATTCCCATAAGTCCTTTCTCTTGAGCTTACCTCATACTTTGCACACTTCCCATGCTTCTTTGAGTGCCTTTTCTATCTTGCAGCAGCTAAGTAGTGAAAGAAAATTGAAAACCCACGGACATGAAACCGGAATGGAAATTGTGCCAGAAACTGCCACCCCCACAGATGCAATAGTGAACCGAGTGAGGGGATCTTTGAGGAAGCAAAGGGACTTTTAATGAACAGGCCCTTTATTGATCTGTGGACAAAACAGTCGTTAATTATGTGCAGGGTGGGCATTTAATTGAGGGAGTGAAACAAGCTCACTGCTTGCTAAGCGACTGCATAGTCAGGAGTGAGCAGCATTTGATTGAGTCCTGTGCCACTGGCGTATAGAATGAGACAGAGCGATCACTCAGCCAATGCCTCTGGATCTCCTTTTCTCTCGCATGTGTTTTTTACATTTTTTTTATTATTATTCTGTGTCATATAGCCTCTCCAGTCTTTTGTCTTTTCAGAAAATGACACTTTCCGGCTTGTTTCGCCCTTTCTTTTGTTTCAAAATGCAGAAGAAATGCCCTCCGTCTCCTCATTTTCCTGAACTCTGAGTGCTCTTTGTCATCTCTTCAGCACAGTGCTGGCGTATCTTTGATTTTCTGGCATGTAGAAGAGGCAGCCGTGTTCTGAAGTAGGAGCAAATCTGGAAATGGAGCATATTCACTCAATACTGGATTTGCTTTTGTCAAATAACTTAAACTTAAATCATTTTAGCTATATGATATGTTCATATTGGGCTTGCATGGGTTCCCTCTGGCGGTTTCATTACACAGATCAAAAACATGCAATTTTGGTGAATTGGTGATAGATGTCGATGTGAATGGTTGTTGGTTTTTTTCTGTGTTTGGGTGCTAGCCTGAGAATGTAAAGAAATTTATTATGTTGTCACCTAGAGAGCTCATGATGTAATTTCACCAAAATAGTCATCTCTATAAAAAGCTAAAACTTACCTCTGGGTAAAGTTTTACGCAAATCCGTCCATCAATTAATGGTTATTGTACATAAATAACTCCACATGTCCACTATCTCACAATGCTTAAGGACATATGATTATGACGTTGTGTCTCTAAGTCTTGATGTGACATCACCGAAATTTAGTCAAAACCTACCTTTAGGTAAAATTTTGTCCAAATGAGTCCATTCGTTTTTTGAACGTTTGCTAACAAACAAACATTCTAAGGTAAACGCATAACATCCTCGGCAGAGGTGATAATACGTGCATCGGTTCCAGTGAAGCGGGAGAAAAATCACAACTTAACTCCTAAAATAGTATTAAAAGCTCAACTTAACTGAACTTTTGTTGTTTTTAAACCACATACACAGTGTATGGATAAAATTAAATATTAAATTACGTTTTTCGCTGACCATCAAACAATGTGCAGTGGCAGAAGACTTGAAAAAAATAAATAATATGAAATAGAATAAGCTTATCATTAAACGTCAATGAAAGGTTATTCGGTAATGTTGTGAATTCTTCATGTTTGTGGACATTTTTAGTTCAGGCTCTTACTCTGAAAGTCTTATTTTGAAATTATGCTCTACTTCCGTTACTGTTTTCATCCGTTCATTCGACAGTGTAATTATATCTTGTGCGGAAGACAATGACGATGTAAGTTTTTTATTACTGGTATGGTGTTTCTTAAGGCTAAATTATTGAGTTATTCCTCTGTATTTAGTTATTTCTGTGTTTGTTGCACTCCCGTGATGTTAATGAGGTTCAATTAGCCCGCTTGTTTATTAGCCAAAATTGAGGTAACTAACTAGCCTCGCTGGCTTGATAATGCTGATTTAATTGGAAAAACACTGTTTATGTGGTTACCGTGTGATTTTAAAGTGGCTTCTGTCACCCTTTGTATTAGGATAGTAATCACATGAACAGTAAGCAGAGCACATATGACCAAACATCTTTTGTTGATGTTGCTTATTAGTGATGCCACGGACTCATGTTTTCCTTTTTCTTGTTTTATTTCAGGGACTATAATGCTCAATATCTGATATCACTATTTCTATAGGGTCAAATCCCCGACAGTTGGAATATAAAAATGTTTTAGACACACATTCATTTCAATGTACTAATATGATGACACATGGGCTTGTTTGGATCACCTGTTGTCATCCAATCAGGTGCAGATTAAGTCATCCGTTCCTTCGTGTTGTCTACCAGATCGACATAACCTCAGACACTCACTGAGAAACACTTGTAGAGACAAACGCCGCTGTTACACTACAGCTACACAAGGTGTAATCCCTACAAGGGATGAGTAGTGTTGCTTGAGCATGACTGCATAATCTCAGCATGAGTTAGATTCTCATTAAAAGAGGCTTATTTATCTCTTCACTTCCTAAAGAAGTGTTTGGGCTGGCAGCAATTACCATACCTATCGAGTGGCTTTTATAACGCCTGTTCTGTATCATAAGAAAGATGTGCCAAGCTATTACTCACGCTGCCGGCACATTTCATAGGGTGGCAGGGCTGAATGTGCTCTCAAATGGATTTCTGTAAAGGGATCAGTTTATGTGAACTGGGGGAAAACACATCCAGTTTAGAAGTTAAAAATATAGCTTTGCATTCTTTGCCTGTCTGATGTCTTTTTTCTTGATAGCAGCTTTTTTTGTATTTGCAACCCGAGAGACTATTATAAATGTTATCCAAAAAACACTCATTCATTCATACAGGAAATCAGAAAGATACGTAGAAAAATGTGAAAATAACGAGATAATCAATGTTATTCATGTCACCTGTCGTTATAATGTTATGGTTGTTCAGTGCCTAAAGTCTAATACATATTCTCTGTTACAGAGTGAGGAGAAAAATCCAAACTAAAGTACATTACAGATAGAAGTCAAATATTTCTGACGTCAATATGATCGGAACAATCTCCAGGTTCAAGTTTTAAATCAATCTTAATAAATAATACCTATATGTAAATAAATTAGCAACAATAAAGTGTGCATGATTTGGTTTGCATCAACTCAGACAACTCTAACGTAATGTAACGCCACACGCCTCCTAATCATTCAACATGAAATCAGTCAATTTTCATTGATTAGGACTATATATGTTTTCCACTAAATCTCTCCTTTTTGCACAAGCATCATAAAAAAATGATTAATTCCTGTGTAAAAAGTTGTACACCTTGAGAAAAAAGTGTTTTTTGAAGGTTTGGTAAATAACTCCGGTCATGATTTAGTACATCTCAGTGAAATTCCTCTGAGTGCTGTTGGACCGCTTGCTCATTACAAGCATGGGTCCTATATGATGAAACACAAGGAAACTCCTTGAAGGGGTGGTATCGGATTTTTTAAGAAATGCATCTAAGAAAATAAATCCATTAATTTGCATTCGTCGAGCTACTGGTGTTTAATAATTCAAAAAGCCCTCCAAATGTTCACCTAGTACTAGTGGCTGGCTGCAGAGAATTCCTCTGTTGATAATATTGTGTGACTAGCCATAATATCCCCCTGCTGCTCGGGGGGCCGTTATTGTCATAGTAACCCAACAGGGTGTCATTTATGACTCGCTGTTCCAACTATTTGTTTGTTTTTCTATGTTAGCTCGGTCTTGCTGCTGTTTGAGTTCTGCGTATGAGCATGAAGTGGAATGTGGAGAGGACGTGTTTCCTAGCCTGTGCAGACATACCTGTGTGTGACAGTGTGTTGATCCCCCATCTGCTTGTGTATCTAGAGAGCCTATGAGCGTCTGTAATCTCAAGTACTCTTCCTCCAAGGGTGCTTAATGTCCCTGTGCTGTGTGATAAATGTGAGAAACTTTGGCGCATGTATGGCCTTACCTTGAAATGGTGGGTGGTTCCGGTGGGAGCTGTACATTCTGCTCTCAGACACATCATTACTGGAAAAGATCTATCGATTGGTTCTTTCTTTGTCTTTTTTAGCTATTAGCTGCACTTTTACATGGCAAGCACCCATGGCACACGCTAATATTTCCCCTCATGAAGTACACTTTCATAAATCGTCATTGGAGAAGAAATAGCGTTGATCATTCCATGTTTAAAGTTTTGGGTTATGTAGGCTGTTTGTGAATACTTTTGATTTTGCCTTTGTATACATTGATAAATGTTTATCATTTTTACGATCTTGCAAGCTATACTTCAAGCCGACCCACGTACGCCATTGCCATGGCCCCGTTCTCCTCATATGTCATCAAGCAGAGATGCTCCTAACTGGTGGTCTCTTTAAGTGGCAACAACTTCCTATCTTCCTGCAGTTGTGTACTTTTGAGTATACATCAATGTATAGCTGAATCCAAGCAATTTTTTTTGCATTGAGGGATAAATTGGTTTCGGCCTTGAGTGAGTCTATGAAAGCCAAAAGTTATGTTTGATTAATATCTCAGTAGTTACGGGTTTGCTCACCATTGTGTTGCTGCAGCTTACAATCATCTGTGGCCGGAGCACACAATTATTGATAATAAGCAGGGCACCGACATTAAGCTTGTGTTTTACAGAAAGTTTTCTTGATTATAATAAGTCAAAAAATTCAATTTTAGGTTTTCCCGGCGTCCCAAATCTCAAGTTCAATGCAAGTGTCAAGTCTGACGAGAATGAAACAAACTCAGTTTAGTCCTTATCTCCGTATCCAACGTTAGTTGATCCCTGGAACTATTTCTACTTTCCATTATTAATGTGACATGAGTGAATGTGTATGAGTGATTCAGCTGTATTCTAATATCCCTGTATGTGTCTGTCTGTCCCTCAACACAAGGCAGAGCAAGGATCACTCAGCCAGTTACCAGAAGCCCCGAATTAGAATGTCAGCCCACGCACTAACATTCGGAGAGAACACCTTCAGGGCCTCGCTGTCTTCAGCGTAACACTTTATGCAACCTGTCAATCATTTTGTTTTTCTTACGACTGTAGGTGTCTCTATTAATTCTTTAGGAAAACTTGCATATTTTATACTTGTTCTATTATTTTTCATCATATTTTTAGTTCCACTGTCCAGCCATAGCTACACACGTTCATGAAATATAGCTCAACAACACCTTAGGGAATTGATTCAAATTTTGCCATTGAACTGAACAGGTCACCATGACAGTAGCTTTGGTTGCCCACCCTTTGCATAGATATCAGGTACTGCTGAGTTGAAGGTTGAAGTGTGTGAATCATCCACATAGGTGATTTATTTGAGGTACAACAAAGTGGGACCTCTTGGTTACTCATTGCTTGTCCCTTACCCTCTCATCTTTCACATTGGGCACCGTATTATTTCCCTTGTCTTCATATTGATGAAGTAGCATTAATACACTTACTATCGTGGGTTTGTTTGTGTTTGCATCAAGGCATAGCAGTAAGTTAAAGCAAACTCATTCAAAAGTTATCTTCAACTACCTTTATTGTTTACAGACATGGTTCAATCAAACTGTATATTTCTTTGTGTAATACTCACATTCTTATGTTTCTGTGTTCAAACCATGCAGAGCTGTTTGAAAAGGAAATGTCCAGTTTTATTTATTACTTATGGTTTTTGGTGATGTCATGGACGACATCAGTGGGCAAGTCCAAGTACGGGTTTTTTGTACGGGTTGTGATTTTGGTATTGGCTAAATTCATCTCAGGTGTGAATTAACAGAGCTATATAAACAGTTGAGATTTATGTGAGTCTGGACAGATATAGATGATTAAAAGTACTGCGTCAAGCATGTTATTCTTGTTTCTCTTTATTTTTGATAATATTGACATAAAAGTATTAGAATATTTATATTCCTGAAAAGTTGGGGCTATTATGGAGTCATCATCGCTGCCGCAGGGTCCGCATCTGCATATCCTCCGTGTTAACGCTATAACTCAAAAACTTTTTGATGGATCATTTTCAAACTTCATTCCATCGCAGACCTTAGTATGAGGAATAATTGGATTGATTTTGAAATAAAGTCGCTTGTATATTCCTGACACTAGGTGGAGCTATAAGTTCATATATTACATAATAGGGGGAATTTTTTTTTAATGTAAAAAAAATGTTTTTCACATAACTTCCTAACTGTTGGTAAGAATTAGTCCAGTTTTGGTGTGAATGAATCAGATTGTGGAGATATATCTTGGCTATATCATATTTTATTCTAATAGTTCATATTAATTCAATTAGGGGAGCTTTTTTTATGAAAAAGTACTGCGCAAATAACTTCATACTTGATGTGAGGAGTTCACTCAGGGGATAGCTTCTACAAAGAAAGGGATTAGTGGCTTTTCGGCGATATACCCTTGTTGTTGGGGACGACAGGAGAGGCATGGTTCTTATAAATCTTATGGGCTGTACTGACACAGAGGCTGTACTATTGCTGTACAGCTGACACAATGCTGACTAATGCCCCCCCCCGTCCCTCTAAAAAAAACCTTGAAACCTGACATGAGCTGATCAATTTCCAACAGTGATTTGTTCTAATAAGCCTGGCGTAGTGTGCAATGTTTGCTAAGAAACAAGCCAGATGTTCAATGACAACAAATGTTTGTCTTTATATCTATGGCTATGATCACAATGCCAAGATGAAATGACTCAAATCCAGTAAATTGCAATAATGTCACACATTTTAAATCATGCAATCATTTTTATTTGTTGTAGATCAACTGGAATCCATCTGGCTTTTTTGCATATGCGCTTACATTGATTGCTATCAGTCCAGTACCAATAGATCCATCAAAACAGAAATGAACAGAAAAGTAAGACAAAACCAAAGCAGATCATTTCATTCTCGTCATTTGCTAGTCAGCACCTGACAAAATGCTCGCCTTACTGCATACCGTCGCCATGTTTGTCTTCATTTCCTTGCATGGATCCATTCACCTTAGAACCAGATACTAGTCTCTGTAATTATGATTATGAACTGTCAAGAAAACCAAATCTGACCTGAACAAGGAAGTTTGTAATGTGAACACAGTCTTTGTGTTGAATCAATATTATGTTCTGATTAAATAATACTTTTATGGAATCCTTGCTCCCCCTGTTTATATATTTGATGTCTGTGAAATGTTTTTTATTCCGAAGCAGGATCAGACAATCGCTAATGCTTTATTTTGGCAGGACGGCACGGCAAACTTAGAGGACACTGATTGCATGTCCTCCACCCTAATCGTCTTGTTAATTCTCCAATGAAGCTGATTGCCACATTCAGATGTGCGGAGGGGCTTAGAGGGAGAGACTGGTAGCGGCGCGGGGACGATGTTCTGCAGCAAGCTACCATTAATTTAGCTTCTTGGTTGTTTTGCCTATTGTCTCTCCTCTGGCTCTCTCACTTTTATCCTCTCACCCTCTGTCTCTCGCTTTTCTTTCGTCCCTCACCCATTTCACATTATGCTCCAGGAATTCAATTAGGGTTGTGAAATCTTCAGACATGCTTATTACCGGGCCGGCACTGTTGTAATGTGTCTGACCTTGACCTGTTGAGGATTAATCCAAGCAGACAAGGCTGAGCGGGGGCATTAGCTGATTCCCATGCAGAGCACAAGCACCAGTTGTGTTTACCAATCTGAGATAGAGGTGGAGAACAAACAACAAGTACCAGCTCCTCACTCAGGAAGAACAGTTCAGACTGGACTCACTGTCTCAAATCAGACTGCAGAGGAGGAGAAATCTGATGAAAGATATATGCATAAGTTTGTTTATGTGTGTGGTATGAATGCAGAAACTAAATGTCATGTTCTATTCAAACAGAGGGATAACTGTGATATAAAATTCTGTTTACTTCCTGGTTTTTTTTCTTCTTTTTTGTTGTTGTTACCTCCATCAAGAAGGTCGTGTTTTCACTCCTGTGGGTTCGTCTGTCTGTCTGTTTGTTGGATTGCGAGCAGTATTACGGAAAAAACTACTGGACAGGTCTGCATGAAATTCTACCAATTAGTAGGCATTGTCATATCCTAGACCTAGAGGTGATTATAGTTTGGTGGCGTTATATGTTTTGTAGCCTTTAAAATAAAATAAAATAACAAGCCGTTTGGAGTAGTGACTTCACCATGTGTGGCTCTTGCCGTCTTTGTTCCTTGGAGGCCTTCTGTGTGTCTTTGGGGTTTGAGCTGGGAGCTCAGTTTCAAGAGTTGTTTTTACTCCTTTGTTGTTCTTATGGGGTTGGAGCTGGGGGCTCAATGGGCTGAACAGAGATGCCGAAGTGGACGGTGCAGGAGACGACCGGCTACAGAGTATTTGAGAGATACTCAAATACAGCTTGATGAATTTGTCTCTAGATTAAGAGGCTGGCAATAACTCCAACATTAATGGAGATCTCTGCATTAAGTTTTCCTAAACCTAAGGTACTGTTACGCCATGACAGAGGTTTGCGCTCTCTGAGGGCTTTTTCAAATTTTTTTTGTTTTCATACAATATAGAAACCATTGGAAATGGTTGGTCCCCTGTAGATGCGCAAAAATTAGGTGGACCTCTCAATGGAATATTAAACATGTAGTGTGTGTGTGTGTGTGTTTGTGTGTGTGTGTATTAATAATGCACAAGATCTAAATCTTGCATTCACACAGAACCAAATGATTTTAGCGCGACTAAGTCAAAAGGTTATTTTCACTGGACGATCTGACAGGTTCACGTTTTGCATCATTTTAAAACAATAAGCTTAGATGATAACTTTGTGTGACGCTGTGATGCAAAACCATAATATAATACAGCCATTAAGTGTACTATATCACGCTTGGTAAGGGAATTTGACAAGTGAAAATGTGGAAATAAATGTTGCTTGTGCCATACAATTAAGAAAAGGGTATATATTTGTGGGTTCTTGTCACGTGTGAATGATTGGAATCATCTTGTGGTGACATTTATGCCAACAGATTGGCCCACATAGGGCGAATAGAGGTCTGCACACAGCATCAAAGTTTGTATGGTCAGCATACCCACTGTAAATGAACTGTACTGTTCATATATAGTACCTTTTTTGTCTGACTGACCACTCAATATGTTTACAACACAGGAAGCCCATTCACATCAAAGTCACTCACCTATTCCGCCAGCTGAGACGACCTTGCAAGGAACCACATGCTCATCAGGACTAGTGTCTAGGTTTCAGTGTCTATCTCTATCCAATAGACAATGAGAGAAAAAAAGTGCTTTGCAGGTCTCAGAGATGTGATACTTATTTAATGAAATGAAATTTAATGCAGTGAAATACAGGAAATGTTCAACTCAAACATGCAAAACTATGCATATGAAATGCAAGTTTAGCCAACATCTTGAGGCACAGATGCCGATAATGTATTTGAATATTCTGCACCATTATTTGCCAAGGTTAAAACTGAAACGGATCATGTGTTAAGTACACTCAAACATATCCATGCTAATCAAACTTAGGTTAGTTACGACCTAGCATTTGAGCTTAATTTGGTGACCCATTTATGTGGTTTGAATGGAGCCACTTGAGAATTTAGCCTTCATGGTTTCATAAAAAAAACATTTTCAGAACAAAAACTATTACTTCTCAAATCCAGTCCAATCTATCCCATTATTGAAGATAATTAGCAATCAAAACATGTTTTTACCTCAGAAATTATAGCTATATATAGCTATATATAGGCTAAAAATAAATATAATCCAATAAATCTTCAATTTAAAGCAATACTGGTATGTAGTACTGCAGACTGTGTTGTATACAGTATCAATAAGCCTCTAATGGTACACAGTTTACATAAATGTTCAAAAGTCTTGTAAATCCCTATGATTTAAATGCAGCCAGATGTTCTTGTTAGCAATAAAAGTAATATTTGTAATATTCATTGTTCATATTTAGTGGAAGTGAAAAAGAATATAACCTCAGTTAGAAAGCCCACCAAAGTAGCAAGAAAATGAGGTCTCTCGAATGTATTAAGGACACTTTACAAAGATTCATGTATGTGGTAGTCTCACTAAGATATTCACAGAAAGACATCATTGTGTGGAAGAAAAAAAAGAAGAAAAAAAAACTGTAGACAAAACATGCATATCTGAGAGAAACTGAACATTTAATTGATGAATGATAATTAATGGTGAACTAACAGATTTTAGCCTCTATTTACAAGTAATAGCTCTGGATAAACTGAAAGAAGCTTCAGCATGACTGGAATTTGATGTGGACAACTTACTGCTTGACTAGGGAGTTGAAATCGACAGTTTTTGAGAGGATTTATTGTCTACTGTGTATTTATTTTGGTCTTTAAGAAAATAACTACATGCTGAAAGCCAGTGCAGAGATTTGTGAAGTGGGGAGCTGTTTTTTCCCACTTTAAGAGTGGCTCAAATGCCTTCTGAATGATCTGTTCAAGGGTTTAAACAGAGATGTGAGAAAAGCCTGTTACAGCAATCAGAACTACCAAAAGATAGGCTGGATATGACCTTTTGATTTCTCTCTACAACGGTTTCTTTTCATTAGAGCTCTAATTTAGCTGAAGTAAAATCATTTCGCCATCTAGTTTTCTCAGTCTGATTGTTAGGTAGTTTCCAATTATCTTCCACTCTTCATTGTTGCCCAAAGTAATTTCTGTTTCTCTCTCTTCTCTCTTTTTCAATAACGTGACGTCACTCATTTGCACTTTAGGTAGGTTTTGCAACAACGTACGATGTGCAAATTCTTAATCAAAATAATCAAATGACGAAAAATCCTGCAAAACTATCTGCATAAAAACATTTAAATCGCACCAATAAAAGATAAGAAATAAAACAGCTAATGTTAAAAAAGATCTTACCAAAAAATAGCAATTAATGTGGTATAAGGTGTTTGATCATTACTTGTCCATGGTGACGTTGTTCCGGATGTGTGCTGAAGCAAGTCAAGATGACGTTACGCTTCATTCTAAGCCAGCTTTACAAATATACAACCATCGCTAAAGCAAAATCGGAACCATTCCACCATGTGTTCTGTATAGTTATTACAGTCATTCCTCATTTATATATTATGCTTTAAGAACATTACATATGGTTCAGCGCAGAATTTAAATGCATTTGAAATGGTACATTTTGTTCCTCCAAATATAATTTGATACTAAATATGTTATTCCACAGAAGGCGGGATCTGGTGTCTCGTGTTATTAGTTTTAAAACATCCTGAAATAAAGCCAAATGCAGAGTTAATTGAGCAGGAAGGGGAAATGTTTTTTTTCTTCTCTGAGACCCATAGACTCTGCATCTATGTAGGTCATTAGTTTTCAAAATCCTCCACTCTCCACGGTGCTAATCGGTTACCTAAATTTAGTTGTCCTTTTGGAACAGAACGCAGAGATTCCTCAAGTATGGCTTTTTCAACATGTGTAAGGAGCATTTGCGCTACCCACTGTTATTTCAGACATCTCGAAATCCAGAAATAGCTGAAGGAGTTTTCCAATGATTTTATTTTTCCTGTTGATATTCCTTTACAGTCCATATTTGTCATTTGACATTTTGGATTCACAAGCCATTCATACTTACATTATTACATTTATAATAATAATTTATAATGCACTTTACATTTGGATCAAATCTCAAAGTGCTAATTTATGTTCACTAAATACAACCACCCTTTGGATGAATACATGATAATGACAATGTTTTTTTTAATAACAATGTATATGGACTATGCTTGCCTGAAAAGGTAGAAGATTCCAACATGTCATAACAGTAAATTGATGATTACTGTAAAACATAGAGAAGTTCTGCCGTTAGTGATGGGAATTACCATGGGCCTCACAATACGTTATTACGATATTTAACATTTGGTGAATTGCTGTGTGTTGCAATACAATACATTTTGATTTATTACCTTTCTATCAACTGCAAATTGTTATGCCCCCACAGGAGAACTTTGTCAACATCTGTTTCATCCAATAAGATAGGGATCGTAGTCATTTCATCTCACTTCAGTCAAATTTATTGGTGCTAAATTGGATCATCAAGCAGACAGGGAGGCCATAAATGTTGCTGCACCTGACAAACTGAACTGATTGTTATGGAAGACACTGGCATAGATGATAATGATATGAACATGAAGGGAGGCAAAGGAGTCTGCGATCCGTTCCCTTTTCTTTTTTTCCAAAGATGGAGAATTCCATTAAGTCAAGGAAACTTAATTGTAGAGTTGAATGGTTTTAGTTTCTGCAACGAATAAAGATACATACAACTTAAACTCAGTACAACAGACAACAGATAAATCAGCATAATGTCACTCCAACATAGATGCTGTCTTCATAAAATGATAAAGGAGAAAGGTGTACAATTTACAATGGCAAACTAAGTAGACTTTGACATTAGTGATCACAATGAATGATCTCAAGAAATTGTTTCCAGTAACTATACTATTATTGGTATTTTGAACTAGTGCAACTGGTGAATAAAAAAAGTTGACGAGCCCCTTCAGCGACTGAAGAATAAGAAAGCAAGGTTCTGATTTGGAGAACATGAGACTGTGGTCACCTGTCCTTTGTGAGACATACGCTGTTACCGCCACATACTGCATGGATCCACCTTCTGTGGCGTCCATATACTACAAGATAATCCTTTTTACTGAGCTCAAACTTTCCTCAACAATTACGTTTTACTTCTTGGGAGCGCAGATAGAGCTGTGTCTGTGAAAAAAATGTCACAATGGAGTTATATACCTTAGTACCAGTGTTTCGAGCAGATGACAAAAAGGAATTGTCATATATTTACAGGTTATTTGCACAGGAAGAAGGTGATCGCTTTACTGAGGTGCTAGTTTGGTGCTAGCTTTGCTGCTATCAGCTAACACTATCTCCTGGTTTTAGCATCTGAATCCTCATGTGTTTCGAAAGTATTTCGTACAACACTTTTTGGTGTACCGTCAATCTCCTTTGGCTTTTCCGAGTTAACTAAACCCCAAAATAACTCCTTTTGTTTGTTTGAAAAACTGATAGCACTTTTCTCTTTACTTTGTTTGATGCCTCCAACGTCCTCTGTCACACTGACCATCATCTTTGCTGCCCTCACTTGGCAAAACATTGCAATAGCACCATCTAGTAGACTTAAAAAAAACTATAACTTTTTAATCTAGTTGCAAATATTCTATTCTTGTTTTCGCTTCATAGCATGAATACAGATACTCAGTGCCCGAATCACAATACTATATCACCATAGAAAATATACCGATATTATTCCTTCTTTCACCTGGTATTGTCGGTGCTAGTCAAATTTCTAGGTTGCTGAAAGACTTGATGGAATTGATCCATTCTTAAGGCAAATATGCCCACCCTGTTTTCCGTGCTATGACAGGTTGGATGATGCTAATGAGACCATCTAAAGTGCATGTACAAGTTAATTTAAGGTGTTGCTTATATCCTTTTTGATACTCAATAAGCAAATGATCTCATAATCTGGCAGCAAGTCATAAAGGATTTATATTTGGCCCCCTAATTATTTCAGTGTGTTATTTGTATAACATGAATCTAACCAGTTAGAGTGTCATTTCCCACATGATTCAAAAGCCATGTGCGGCTGTATAAACATCCACACTCGGCCACAAGATGGAACTGATGAGGATTTGGTCGTAGAACTGCCCAGCCCCGTCTACATTTAATAGGTCTTGGGATATCTGCAGATTGACTGGCCTGTTCATATGCTGAAATATACAATAAGTGTTTAAGTGCTGTCTTTGATTTTTCACACACAAGGACAGAGCAAATAAACTGAATTATTTATTCAAAAATCACACCCAACAGGATATAAATTGAATTCCTATATGTAATGTGTTATAAACATTCAAAAGGCAACACAAGCCGTCACATGGATGAAAGGCTCTAAACGGGGGGAAATTATTTTCTTTCAGGCGGCCGGTTGGTGGATGAAAATGCAACTGTGAGTTTGGATGATGTCAGACGACATCGTTACTTCATGGCTTGTGTATTTGGGTTGTGTACCAAACTGCAGCATGTAGGCTGCTGATGCGCCCCTTTAACAGCAGAAGAAGCACTGCACCATTGACTTGAGGCTTTGAGGTTTATGTTGGTCAATGGTGCAGTCACTTTCTGCTGCATCAATAGAGCAATGTGCCAGCAATGGTCCCGATGCAAAGTGAAGACCAACACTCCACTCATCTGTCTCTCATTTTCTCCATTCCCCATGTCCCTGCCTCACCGTCTCTCTCCCTTTCTACCTCTCTTACTCCTTGTCTTTGTCTCAATTCCTCTTTTCTCCCTTCAGCAATGTTTTGTGATTGGCAGCTGAAGCTTGACTGTGGTGGAGTTAATAGAGAACGGGGAGGAATACCTAGAGGATTTACAGCTGAGTGGAGACGCACAAATAAGATAATGACTTGGGAATAACATTTTTGCTGCACTGTTTGGGAGAGAGAGAGAGAGAGAGAGAGAGAAAGAGAGAGAGAGAGGATATTAAAGACGGAGAGGAATAGAGGGAGGAAAAATAGGCAGACATAAGTGAGCAGATGCGCAGGGTGGCCAACTTAACAAGATTTTGTCAAAATTGTAGAAAATAGTCAGAATCCCTGTGGGTTTTTCAAAAAGATAGAGCTTTGTAGTATTTATGAACAAAAACGGTTATTTTCCCTCCCAATGTGTTTGTTTTGATACAAGCATGGTCTACTGCTGACCATATCTTTTTATTTCTTCATGGAACACAACGGACATTTTGAATATTATTACTACAAGGCAATAATCTGTGTTTGTGTGTGTGTGTTTGGTGTGGGCTGTCTCTGCATTTGTCTTATATCTGGCTTTGTTTGCACTGTTTACATTCTTCATTCGGAACAATGGCCCAGAACCAATATAAGGCCATTTTTCCCACAATGTGAGAGGCGCCTGGTGAGGAGAGATAACCCAGTAAAATTCATAATTCCCAAGCATCCCTTAAAGTTACAAGACAGGAATGGGTCACCCATCAAAACCGTAATCTATAGTCATTTGGTTGTCAGAGTTGTAGCTTGAGTTATGGAGGCTGGCAGCAGTCAGAAGGATCTCTTAAGGGACTTCTTAATCTCCGACTAAAGACAAGGGCTCTTGGTGATATAATTTTCTCTCCCTTGCTTCACTGCTCCGTCCCTCCATCATCTGTTTGACATCATTCAACGCTCAACAAAGTAGCTAATGAAGCAGAAGAGGAGAGAATATTTGCCTGGTAATTAAGAAAAATGAAAGGAAGTCAAGTTTGAAAGCTGACATGGATGCCCTCTCTAATTGTCTTCTCCTTGACGTGGAGTATGGCGTACGCTATACTTTTCCACTCTGCACTTTTTAATTTAGGTCTCATAAGCGTCTCAGTCCTTACGGCTTTAAGATCTTCGCCTATCTCGCAGTTTATTTCTCACTTCATTTATCCTTCTTTTTTTGTCTTACTCGTTACCTCTCTAAGTCACGTTGACTTTCATTTATTGCAATTGTCAATAAATTTAACGATGGAGGTCAAATATCCATCTATGCCACAGCAAGTGTCTGGTAATTATTTATCTTACCATTTCATTTAAGCTGTAATCTGTTTGTTTTTTATGAGGACCACAACGACAACAAAACTGCAAGAGCCAAACAATAATACTTTTAAAAGATGTCTCAAATGTTTTTCTCAATCCGAACCAATTTCTCCTCAAAAGGAGGTTGTGGGGAATAATACGGACCACAATTAACCATATTGAATGTGAATAAATTTTGAAATGCTGGAATATGGATAGTCTGGACGCATTCTCCCATTATTTCTGGGGTTTTCCAGCAGGAGTGGTCTACATTAATAGGTTAATTCTCAGTAACGGGGTGAGATTACTTGACCTGTTGGGTCAGACGTTTAAGGATCTAATGAAAAGGCCGACACTGGCCAGATCTGATACCTTGTGTAAAAACCTTTAATCTAAGTGGTTAAAATGAGGTTCAACGTATATGAGGGATAAACACAAACTGCATAGACACACATTGAAAGTACGGAGTCTCTATTGTACAGAATACCTCGATGCTGCATCACACATAGATGTCTCATATCTCATGTTAACTGTCATCGCTAACTAATCAACAACAACCAGTTACATTTACTCATAAGTCCACGAAGTAAGCAAAAATGCAATAGAATGTAAGGAAGATCCGGGAGCTTTTTCTCACAGCCTGGAGCCAGGCTACTGGCATACACATACCTGAATAATTTCATTCATACCACAACAGCAGCAACCGCCAAAAGTAAACAATAATCAACAATTAAAAATTAAAAATTAGACTCAACAAAGATGTTCATCATCTGAAGACAATGTCTGTCTTTAGTTCCATTACACAGTTGTGCACAGTAGGACCATGGTATGTTTCAGTTCCTTTTCCATTGGCATGGAGGTCCTATTTTTCCAGTAAGTTATAATCTGCTGAAAATGAGCAAAAGAGTGCTCAGCCAAAGCAGAGGATATTAATGAAGTACCTCCCTCATGCGTAATACTGACGCAGGATGAGCCTACCTTAAGAACACGCCCAGGCCTACCTACCCGTTGATTCAAAGGAAGTTAGCTTTGGCCAACTGTAAGGCCTGGGGTGCAAATTATTTTGACATCTGGAGAGAGCCAGATGTCGAATGGAGCTGCTGCTCCTTCACATTGAAAGGAGTCAGTTGAGGTGGTTGGGGTATCTAATCAAGATGCCCCCAGGAGACTTACCTTTGGTGGTCTTTCAGACCCAGAGCTCACTGGAGGGAATATATATATCTCATCTGACATGGCATATATAATACTTCTTTCCGTAATTTGCCAATTAATCCGTTTGACTGTTTTTTTTTTCTATTTTACATAGATAGAGATTTTACCTTTTGTTTTTGTATTTGCACACATTAGAAATGCAACTTTGCTTATTAGTTGTTGCAATGAGAAGATGCAACAATATTTCCTAACATTTGTCTTTATAAAATTGAAGGCCATAAGAGATTAAATGTAACATAGGATGAGTTATTAAAGCTGTGGAACGATTACATATATTGTTAACTTTTGTGGAAAAACAATAAGCTGATATTCAGGAACTTCTGGACTTAATGGGTTGAAAACATAGAAAGGTGTATAAAGAGCTTTGCACTACATTTGAACAGACTTGGACACTTTTGTCACCATGGTTTCTTTTGGGTTGGATCGCAAGATAATATAAAGGACACGGAGTTTGAATCTTTCACAGTGAATGAGAACCTTAAAATACTGTACAATCCACATCTAACAATAGACTTCTGAATTTTGAAGTTTGAGCCGAATGGGTGATTATGCACCAAGGAAATTTCACTCTTGTGGAGAGCAGAGCTGGAAGCCTTGATTGGCGTTATTACTGAGCAAGCACAGGTACCAGTCCTTCAAAATGGTTTCATTTCAGTTAGTCAAATAGTCAAAAAATAAAAGAAAGAAAGCATGCGCAAAATTGTTCAATTCTCAAAAGGAAAAAAATAAACAAATTATAATTTCTGTTTGTGAAACAGCCATATTTCATCTCTATGTTAAGGAGCCCCTGAAGTCCCATGAGCAAAAAAAAAAGATCTTGTTCACACAACTTATTATCATGTGCCCACAATATGATTTGCTGTTAATCCATAAGTGTCTGTTGATGGAGTCCACCTGACCAGTACTTACAAAGTTTTATTTTCACTTTGAAATGCATACAATGGGTTTAAGAAACACAGCACGGAGGTTGGAGCGTATTACATCAACTCGGAACACATACACAATGCCGACCGACATTACTTCCATTGTGATGTTCCTTGTGATGTACATATTCCTAAAATAGATTACATGATCATATTCTAACAGCTTTTGCTCATAGGTATTGAATCGTCATCAGCAGGAATCTTGACTGGGTACACTGAAAGACCACAGCAAGCAGCTACACTACTGGTTTTCAAAGAACAGGTCTGCCTTTGCAATTCTGAATTTTTCTTGTGCGCAAAACTTATTTTGTTTAGCGCACAAGCTATTAAAGAAATTCTCAAGGGACTTCACGGGCTCCATACCATGTTGTCAGATGAGGAGATTTAGGGAAGATTTGGATTTTAGGAAATAACATTGTAGCACTAATCTTTGAATTTGTGTACTCAGAAACAAATTGCTCATCTTTCAATCGTGCTAACTGTTATGAATTTGCAGACAATTTCTGGCCATGTACATGAATTCAATTGATTCTATTTTCTTTCTTTTAAATGGGCTGCTGTGATACTGTATGATTCTCCTCACTGATACCTGGAACTACTTGATGGACACACATATGTACTATTTCTGACAGCCATGCAGATCAAATAAGACTCAATTTAGACCGAATGCTGGAAGAACTGCTTGAAAGCATGGCCTGGGATTTTTTTTGTGTACTCTTTTCCTCCTGATCAGAAGTGAACCATATTAACCAGAAACCAGAAAGAGTATCTGATTTATTCAGCTTTGCTATCAGAGAGAGATGGTGAATCTCACAATATTTCTCATTAGGTTATAATTTACGTTTTTAAAACGATAAACAATATTTTTTAGATTGTTGCATTTTATTAATGCAAATTTAAGTAGCATTTTGAGCTTTATATTATTATTTTAATTTTATTTCTTTAACCTGTACCGTCCAGCTGCCTCGGCATGCACATTGAGGATCTGGTTGCCTTACAGTGCCAGACCGACTTTTGTCTGCAAAGGAAGAGTCTGTCACACTCCTCCAGTTGCGTAAACTGCCTTTTTTTTTAATTATTAAAAGTTATTATTCGATGAGGCAGCAGTGGGGGAAACATTTATCTTCTTTACTCCCCTTTATATTTCTTCCCTTGTCCTCCCTTTCTTTCTTCAAACTTATTATTGAATAGCATGTTATACTACTGGGCAGCACGTGTAGCATCAGTCAGCTAACTGGAGAAGGTTGATATCCACCACTACCCTTAGTGTATTTCTGTGTGGAGTTTGATGATCTCCCTGTGTTTGCTGGGGTTTCCTCCAGATACTTGGGCTTCCTTGCACAGTCCGAAAATATTATATAGGCAAATTGGGGACTCCAAATAGTCCGTAGGGGTGAATATCAGCAAGAATGTGTTTTTTTTCTCAATGTGTTGGCCATGTGATGAACTGGTGACCCCGCCTCTCACCCAATGTCAGCTGGGATGGACTCGTTTCCCACTGCGACCCTGAAAATGGAAGGATACACCACGGTAAACTCCTTTTTCAATGAAATAGCGCTTGGAAATTCTTCACTCAAATTAGATTTTTCTGTCCATAACAATATTTTTACTGAGCATGAATAGAGATGTAATGTATGACTAGAAGTCTGGTTGGTCTATTTTCTCAAGGAGGCAGAGTTTTACGTAAAAACTTCAAGCATTCATGTTATTTTGCCACTTAATTAGAATAAAAACAAAGAAATTCATAGTTGACTGCAGAATCTCATTTACATTTTATTGTACATTCCAGTGAAATTGAGTCTTTTAACCAATAGGGTCCAGGAAGTGAAGATAACGTGAATTTAACCCCACCCGCCATCTCAACCTCCTATCTCCCTCATGACCGTCCACTTTTGGCGACATGCTGTGATTCTGATTGACTTTTGATGGGCATTATTCTCTTTATGATGGTAATAATAACTCCAATGCCACCTTTAATGATAGTGATCACAGGGCAGGGAACTCGCTCTCCCCATCGAGTGTTGATAGCCGTGCAGCATCCTCAGTGGGAAGTGAGTGAGCCGACAGTAGAGGTGTGATTTACCTCACAGTGGAGTGCAGCGCATAGCAGCAGATGTGGGCGGTTGTCATTTCCTTGGTGAACTTTTTGATCCTGTTGTTCAGTGGTAGTGCAGGTACTTGTGGGATGAAAGAAAGGTCCTTAAAGTTCTTCACTGATAGTTTAATATCAGAGAATATCTTCAACTTCTTATTGTATCTGCGCAGACAGTCCATCCATTTCGTATTAGCATCATTACAGTGACCTGGGCCGAGCGCTGTCTTGTCGGTTTGGATTACACTGAGAGGAGACGTTAGAGAGAGTACCTCTTGACATTAATATCGATCAGTTTGCCAGTGAACGCCACTTCTTTCCGCAGCCGCAAATTGAACCCTAACACTCAGTCACTCCCTGCATCTCTCAGAAACCCTTCCTGCACAGGCCTGGTCATTTACATGTAAGACTGTCTTCTCAGCCTGCAGGATAGGACAATGGATAGATTGATTAGGCAATATCAAAATGGGGATAGGGTAATGAGCTTGTCAATCAAACAGTGGGTAGTTTCTGGCAGAGAAAAACACATAGGCAGTGGAATTACTTTGATAGTAAATTGGCAGAAAAAAAAATGTTTTAGCTTCTATCTAAGAGTTCAGCCATAACAGCAACTATTTCTTTTTTTTCTTTTCACAGCAAATGTAAATTCTGAAATGTATTAATTGCTTCACGCACAGCCAGCCTGGCTGATATGAATGCCATCCACAGAGCCCGGCATTTACGGTTTGAACATGTACGAAAACAAAAGCGAAAATGAATGAAACCTTATCCCTGCTTTCCCATTTGTTTTGCTGCTTGGGCATGAAGAGCAAATACACTTGTATCTTTGGCCGAAGCAATTTGTTTTATTTGACATCTCGCCCCATAAACTGTCAACGACGTTTCCTCTTCCTCCAGAAGAGGTTGGCTACAGAAAAACAAATGGTCACTGTAATGACCCCTTACACCAAAGTTCAGTGTTGATGTGTGGTCTTATGAATTCATCTGAAAACCTTTACTCTGTTTACTTAGGTTTACTTAGCACTTGGCGTTAACTAGAGAGTTTGTCCCTGGATGCCTACTTTGCATAGATTTCACCATGGCCCCAGAGGTGGTTAGAAAATCATGGCAAAGACCTTAAAAGCGTTCATAAAATCCGGGGTATGAATATACTTTAGCGTATTCTTATTTTGCTTTTCAGACACTATCGACATTTGTGTTTGTGTCAGTCACAGCTACAAAGAGACAGTGAGAGAGAGGAAGGCCCTGTGTCCAACTATTGATTTTGAAAAAGCTCTCAATGGGATGACGAGGAAGTGTGTCCTATGAAGCAGATATTATGTGAAATACGCTGCCATTAGCCAATTCTGCATTCTCTGTATTTGTTGCATCAAGGTCTCGAAGATAACTGGACTGCATCTTTCTAAGTTATGTCAAACTGCATTCAAATTCCCTAGTTTAAAGAAATCACCAATGAATAAACATCATATGCAGGTGCATCTATCATGACTGCCCCAGCTCTAACTAGGTCTGTATTCCTTTTACACTTCTTATAGTCATGTAAAATCCAACATTTAACTAAGCCTACAAAGTAGTCCCTGTCAGCAAAGGTATATCCCCGAAAATCCCCCAATCCCTGGCATTGTACAAGCATTCCTCCGATTGTAATCCTCAAATGTAATGTGAGAAAGGCTCCCCCTAGTGAGAAAAGTATCCTCTGTATAACTATTACAGTAAGATAGATTTTTCTCTTGTTGATTCATAAGCATTCACACAGCATGCGTCCCAGTGTTAAACGTTTGACATGAAGTTCCCTGTAATTCCTAAGCAGCTAGATAATAATTACTATAGTTTTACAACCAGCCCCCAGGCTTGAAGGCTTGACCTTTCTCAAAATAGCACGGTCATTTCCCTTAATGTGAAAACAAGGATGTAATTTCCTATTGTGGACTCGTGTCGTGAACACGTGTGCGTCCTCTTGCATGAATGGATGGAGAACGTGGAAGATTTTTAGATTATGTATTTGTTTCTTTGTCTGCATTCGAGGAGGAAGCTGGGACTGGCAGCATCATCATCAGTTTCTTCATGAAGAGTGCCCACCGTAGGAGAAGGACGGGGGCTGGGGTTGTGACACGGTTCTCCAAACACAAACACACGGGCGACAAAATGCACCTTCCGACCACAATCTGGCCTAATGGGAATCTTATGGCTGAGCGCCCACATAGCACACAGGTTCAGGATGCGTGGCCACCTAGCAAAACCATTCCATCGGGGGTTGGGGAAAAATGAACTGCAGACAGAGGAACAGTAGAACCAATTCATGGGGGAGGAAAGAAGATGGAAGAACGAGGGGGACAGAAAAGGAGGTCAACAATGTGTTTCTCTTTATGGAAAACCAAAAGTTAGGTATCAGATCAGCTTTAAACACACACTTTAATGATTTCACTCGCTATTTAATAACTGGGTCCAGTAGTTTTGCAGACGTGCTTTTGCAGAAATACGCCCTCATTGCACGTTTGATGCGTTTTCCTCGAGTTTTATTTATGCCCTTACTTATTGCTTGCTTTTACGGGCTTTCAGTGATGGGGGGGGGAAACTAAATAAACATGTTAACTGCCTCTGAAGTCCTCTCGAAATGTTTACTCCACTGAATATATTAAGGGATTAGAGATTGTATGAAAAATGATTACGAACATAACAGCTGAAGTGTGATCAAAGTGAGGGAGAGAGTAAACACTTGCACGCCCACTTACGGGAACATACACAGGAGACAGAAAAGGTGAGGGATAAACAGAAATTATGATACGGATTAAGAGATTTCTCCAGCAGGAGATTGTTTTTTTCATTAATTGAAGCAAAACATTGGAAAGAAGAAATGTGGATTCTGCAAACACTTTTGAGGTTTTGCCTGTGATTTTATGCTGGGAGAACATTCTTTCATAAATATCCATCAGGCTCTAACTGATTCAGCTCTTGCCGGCTCATTGCAAACTGCAAGCAATTAGAGTCAAAATATGATATGCTTTGCAATCCATAATTAAGTTGTTGGGTTTTTCTTTCCGCATTTTGACCTCTCTACAGGAAGCCTTGCTTTATTTGTAAAAAAAAAAAAAAAGATTCATGGTCAGCATGGAGACAGAAATGGCCAAAATGACTCCACCGGTGATGCTTATTCACGATCTGATGGTCCATCATTCTTTTTCCAGTTGTGTTTGTGTCCAAGCCCCCTGTTTTTGTCCCTGCTGATGCTTTTGGGGGTAATGATAAAAATGCTTACAGGTGGAACTTATTTTTTATTATTGCCACCAAATCATCTCAGGGCCGACAGACAACAATTCACGCTCACATTCACGCCCACGGGTCACTTAGAGTCTCCAGAGAACCCACGTAGAGCAGGTATCCAGGGACAACCCAGCGTGATGTCCAGGGTGTTCCCCCTCTCTCGCCCAACGTCAGGTCCAGGGTGGTCCCCCTCTCTCGCCCAACGTCAGGTCCAGGGTGTTCCCCCTCTCTCGCCCAACGTCAGGTGGGATAGGCTCAAGCCCTTGAGACCCTGAACAATAAGCGGTTGAAAATGAATGAATGAATGAATATAGTTAATTTTGAATTAAGTATTATTATTTTATTATTATTATAATTATTATTTGGGCTGTTAAAAAGAATTGATTAAATTGCATATTTTGTAATGAGTTAATCCATATTTTTTTCATATATCAGTATATCAGTTCAAATTCCACCTTTTTTTTATATTAGTGAATAGATTCATAGCATTTATTTCAGTGTCGGCCATAATCTCAGTGGGACTAACCTGGTAAAATAGGTTAAATAAAAATAAATAAGGAAAGCACCTTTTAACTTGTGGTGCACAGACAATTTATATTTGCAGATGGCGCATTCCATTTTAAAGATGAATTATAACTGAGTATAGAATAACTTGACACGAACAAGCAAACATCTAGTATCTGGCATTTGTTCTCTCATAACTCTCTTCTCTGACACCGACACAGACCTGTGATTGTGTCTTTCACTTACCTCATGCTCGCTCAACCTGGCGTGGCGTTCCAGTGTGTAGTTGTGTTTAAAACGTGCAGCCCAGAGATGTCTGAGAGAACAAAGTAAAAAAATGTCATCTGTATCTGTCAGCTTTAAGCGTCTGTGGATGTAGAGTGTTAGCCGTCTTATTTATTCATTTACTATCCGTAATGGCTTGCCCTTTTCAGGGTCGCTGGGGCTGGAGCCTATCCTCGCTGACACTGACAACCATAATTACTGCATTTTACCGTGTGAACTTGAAGCTCTTTGAGCAGTTGATAGAGTAGGCAAGCGTTATATAAATACTGTCTATTTGACTTTCCTAAATATTTAGTTGTCACCTGTCATGGAGTCTGAATAAGCATTAAGTTAAACAATGTAACTCTTATTATTCTTGTAATTCAATATTTCATATAAATTTACTTAATATATTTTCACTGATTATTGTTTGCATGCTTTCATCTTAGTTTAATGAAGTACATAGTCTTCTATTTTAAGTATCTATTCACGTTTTTTTTCTAAAAGCTACAAGTTTGTGTATTCTAGTGTGATCGTCTCTGAGTTGGGTAATAATATAAATGTATAAAAGCCAGTTCTGTTTGGATATTGGCCAGATCTATTAAATAATACTCTGCTAAGTATCCCTTCACTAAAATAATTTCCAGAAAGCAAAACAACAGAAGAGAGCTCTCTTAAAACTACCACATAAACCAATCAGCCAAAACATTAATACCACTAACATGTGAACCGAATATCGTTGATTATTTTGTTACAGTGGCAACTGTCTGTGGGTGGGATACATCAGGCAGCAGTTGGATGTTTTGGAAAGGGGGTAAGGATCTGAGTGACTTTGACAACGGCCAAATTGTGAAGGCTAGACGACTGGCCTAATTGGATGCTCCAAGTCTGCAGTGGTTAGTACCAAATGTGGTGAAGCGACAACTGGTGAACCTGCGAAAGGGTCATGGACGCCCGAGGCTCAGTGATGTTCATGGGGTGTGAAGGCGAGCCTGTGGTGTGTGATCCAACAGAAGAGCTACTGTATCACTGCTGGAAAAGATAATGCTAGTAAGTAAAATTTATTTAGGTTTTTAGGCCACTGGCCCGTGTAGAAAAGAAAGAAAGGACGTGTCTGCATATCAAAAAAAACTTGCATGAAACATGAAAAATAATATGGGCTGAGCAGAGGTATATACATTTACACAAAAGGTGATGTAGATACCAAGAAAAAATAGATTTTCTAACATTAATAGCCTTTTTAACATACTTTGTACAATGAATGAGGGTAGATTAATATATACTGTTTATCAGGTATCGGTAATTAGTAAAGAGTGATATATTATTGTTATAGTAGATAAATATTTTCCTGTCATTGAATAGTATGCAGGACATAAAGAGAAGGAGTCTGTTTGTCGTAGTCAACAAGCCTTTGTGTGAAACTATGGATAAAATGGGTGATAACACCAACCTCCTGACAAAACCATAAAATCCAAAAACCATTATAGTATAAAATAGACTTAATGTAAATTGTTTATGTGGATCTTCCTGTAGAATCCAAATCCAAAAGGATGTACCACTGCTGGTGGATATGAGTGGAGCAGGGTGAAGATGGAGGAAGGACTTTATCAACCCAGAAGTCAGTGCTGGACTGGCCTGTTCCTTTATTCATTTTCATAATATGAAGAAACGGAAAAATGGGATTGGGGTGGAGTGTGGGGCTCAGAGCAGAGCTGCTGAAGTGGAGGCCGCAAGCGCATGATGATTGAGCGTTTCTTCTAGTTCAAATTCAGGAAAAATTTGGAAAATTTTTAAATTTGATGATTTAGTGCAATACTGCATTTGCCCTCCGTACCTGCATGTCTATTTTCACTTTTTAAAAGACGGAATTGTAAATGTCATCGGTAGGTGGGAGTTTTTGGACTCTCTACCAACTAAACCTACGACTACTATGTAGTAGTATTTGATTCCAAGGCCCCCAAAATGCTCTGACCTATAAAATATCTTTGTCCTAGATTAGTGTCCTGATCCATGATTCATCAATTGTCTTTCAGGGCAAATAATTATGTCATACTTGTTCTGCAAAGCTACACAACTTGTTGGAACTGTGGCAGTACACCCAACTCAGATTTGGTTTCAAGTCTCACACATCCAAGCTGATCAAACCTCATTTTTCCTTCTTAGAAAAACGGCCAAGGTGCGTCCATTTTAAAAACAGGCAGATGCTGAAAGGCTGATTCATGCCTTCATTTCTACCCGGGTGGATTACTGTAACACATCTTTGACAGGCCTCATAAAGAAAACAATACAGAGGCTCCAGCTCATCCAGAACTCTTCCACCCGCCCGATGACCAGAACCAAGGGGAGGGAACACATTAGTCCAGTTACAGCTGTTCTGCACCAGTTACCTGTAACACACAGGATTGACTTTAAGGTCCTCCTCCTCACAAAGCTCTGGCTGGATTTGGACCCGTTACAAAGCCGACTCTCTGGTAAACATTGTTCCCTGTAGAACACTGAGATCATTTACCCAGGTCTATCGGAGGTTCCCGGGAAACTCACTGGATGTTTTTAGAAAGAAATCTAAAACATTTCTATATGCATAAGCCTTTAACTAGCTCTGGCACTTGTCTGTTTCCTGCATCTTTTAAATACTCTCTAGTTTTATGTACCTTCTATTGCTTTCAATTTCTATTTTCATCATCTGATTGTATCCTATTTATTGTTTTTTTACAAACTTTTACAAACATTTATTATGAATGATGTTTCATCTTGTTTTTACCTTCACAATGTTTTCAATTTTCATTTAGACTGTATGTAAAGCACTCTGGAATGCATTTCCTTGATGAAAGGTTATATAGAAATATAGTTATTATTATTAATTGGCTTAGTTTTGAATTTGTCTCAGCTGGAAGTTGTTTTTGAAGGTGCCACTGGCTTCTGGTTGTTCCAAAAGAGGGTTAGGGCAGAGCCAGAGCAGCTTGTTGACAGACACCAGTGCTTTCCTTCCATCCAAGGGGCCTGGTGCACTGACAGCTGTCAAATACCTCTGCCGTCACCTGTCTTTCACAGAGACACACTCATGCACCTACAGTACGGGTGTGTGTGACACATAATATTTCCTTCGAACACATACACGCATACATATAAATGGAAATGCCCACAGAGGAGCAAACATTGGACTCCGCATCAGACTGTCCATTTCCGTCTTTTGGATTAATTCTTATCTCACCTCGCCTCCCATCTTTGTCTCTTCTAGCCAAAGGTGGGGATACAGGGCGGCAGCCACCCATGAGATGAGCGATTTAGTAAATGGTCAGCTGGCAGACCAGGCTTGGGGTCCTCTGCAGCAGAAGGGGACACTATGGTTTTGATGGGCACAAAGTCTAAAACAATGGGGATAAAAGACTGAAAAACATAAAGACCAACAGAGATAGAGAGAAAGAACTGGAACACGCTAGTTTGTGAAAAAGAAAGATAAAAATTAATGAATTGATGTAAAGAAAAAAGCAAGATAAGGCTCATCTGGGTATGTGGATCGAGGCTTTTGAATCCTGAGGAGCAGCAGCAGTATTGGCATTGGAGACAAGGAGCAAGGGAAGATGAGAGGAAGGCAACGGGAGGCTGGGGCGATGGTGGAAAGCAGCAATTAGTGTAATTAGGAGAGCAGCTTTAGCAAGGCACTGACAATATGTCAACTCTCATTATGATCCATAAGCAAACACGGCCGCCTAATGCAAGGCAGCACCCATTCTCCAGACAGTTCCCCATGTCACTGTAGATTTTGTTCTCCAAAGTCATTTTTGGCTGTATATCATTGACTTGCCAATACAACACGAGGTTTTGGATTCAGAATAGAGTCCAGCGGGGGAGAGAGAGAGAGGCATAAACAATAGCAAGGTCCAAGTAGCATGCTGCTGGAGTATGGGATGTTTTGGCAGCCAAAACAGAGAGGATGGATCCAAGCTACAGTGGAATTGATTAATCCCCAAGAATGACATGTGTTGTCTTGGGCACAATTGTGGCAAAGTAACCTTTGTTTATTAGTTAAATCAGATTTCATTGGGATAATTAGTTAGTTAAAAACAGCACAACTTTGAATATGCATTTAATACGGTATACAGAATACCGTAGGCATTTATGGGATGTTTTCACCTAGTAGCAGAATCCTCTTTTCTACCCATTTCTGAATATTAACATGTCATCCAAGATGATTCGCGCCGTGTTCTTGTTCATTCAAAGCAAACTTTGCTCCTATTTTCCCTGTAATTTTGAATATTTTTTTTTAACTTTTGGCAGTTAATTTAGTCTATTAAAACTTTGCTATATAAACACTTGCACAAACAGGCATGCCTCTTTTGTTCACGCCTCTGTGACATGGCACAGGGCCATTGAGCAAAGAGTCTGTGACAAATTGGGATTGGAAATGACAAAGTAGCTATTTAATAAGAATAGAAGAGGGGATTGGACTGTGGTGCTGGGTTCACTCAAATAAGCGGACTGTCTGAACTCCTCCTGGGCCCGGCTTTGATGGCAGCTTTCATCCATCTGATGTGAAGATTCTGGCAATGGAAGTTGAGGCCAGGTCTGTCTCTTTATCTGCGGGCTGTTTGTTTCTGGTAGTGCATGTGTGTTTTCATGTTGAGCTGTCCGGGCTTGGGAGCGTGCACGTGGATAGATTTGAATACATTCAAAATCAGTTTGCACATCATTCCAACGCACAGATATACTCCGGTAACTGGGAGGGCCAGGGGGGAGTAAATGTGACCATGCATTAACCTCAGGTTATTACTTCGAAATTACAAACTCCTTTTAAAAGAAATCTGATTGTGCCTGATTTTTATCTGTAACTGGTTCCCCTTAAATGGGTTGTTAATATGTTGTTGTCAGAGAGATGTAGATAATATTCACAGATTATATGATAAACTGAGTTCTCAGCAGTATTGTGTGCTAAGCATTACAATTAATGCATGGAAATTTACCTTCTGAATCTGATCTCTTCCAGTTCTGATTTTGACCATTCCTAAATCCGACACAGGAGCCAATTTTTGCCATGCGACCTAATTATAAGCCGTCAGATCGGAATTTGTGCGACTTTGGCATCACTAACATTTGACATCCCACACGAAGAGGCTGAGGGATGGCTGTGACAGCCCAGACACACTTGCAACAGTACAACCTGTTTCTTCAAATAATATCAGTTTTGGTTCAATCACAAAGTTATATTCTCGTTCCAAATACTCCCTCGTGGGCACGTCTGGCATCAGGATACCTTCGTCTGCCCACAATCACTGTTGCCATGATCACTGGAAAGTCTGGGCGTCTCAGCCCTTATAAATGTGTTTCAAAATACCCCCAATTTACCTAAGACTCAAACAATTTCACAGAGTGTTGTGAATATGTCCATTTTGCAACAAGGATCATTTGCATTTAAAGGGACCATTTATTGCGGGACATGTATCCAAAATAGCTTTTTTAAATACCAACACCCAAGGTTTAGGAAAAGTCATATAGCTCTCTCCATTAATGTCTGAGTTATTTGCAGCCTATATATGTACCGACAACTCCACAGAATTTCTGAGTATTTTCCAAATGCTCAGGTCATCTCCTGTGCCTTCCACTTCAGCTTCTCTGTTCCGCCCACTCAGCCCCCATCAAAGGAATCAGAAGAACTCTCAAAACTGAGCCCCAAGCTCAAAACCCAAAGAAAGATCAAAGGACTCAAATGATCAAAGGCCATAATGTGGCATAGGTAAAATCTCATATAAATCCATCCAGCAGTTATTTCGTTATGCTGTTAACAAACAAACTAACAAACATATATACAAACAAACGTTAGTGAAAACAGAACGTCCTTCCTTGGAGGAGGTAATAATGAAGTAAAGAGAGACAAAGGAATGAACTATTATCCTTATAAAGTTGGCGATCCGGACAATGTAAAGCTGACAACAACCAAACAATGCAAAACAAATAACAATTATAGCTGAGCACGAAGGACACTGACAGCAGTGACGTGGATGGCAAGACGGCATAAGACAGGGCAAGTTAATGTGTGGTGCACATGCTGGCATACAGGATAAAAATCAAACGCTTATACTCAAGCATGAAATGTGTGTATGTGTCTAGGTGGGTGGGCTTACATGAATTTAGCATTTTGATTATACCAGCCTCCCAGGAAGAGGAAAAAAAAGTTTCAGGCCGGTAGGAGAAACACTGCAATGTTCAACCGCTCCAACACACTCAGTAATATCTGTGAAGACATGAATTATGAATTAAAGCATGCCGTTTTCCCACTAATGCACAAATTCAACATATGAAGAATATTATATTTCCCTGCTTCAAAACATTGCATGGTTCAAAATTTGGTCCTAGGCTATAACTCACAGCCGCACTGCACTCATCGACTGAACCGGTCTAGCTGTTTCTGACAGCTGTGTCGAAACTCAGGACTTCTTACGGAGGATGACTGGATGCTCTCTGGAGATATTTGCCATCAGTTGAAAAACTTTTAATTAATTTGTATTCATTTAAATATCAAATGCTGACTGGTTAATATATAGTAAGTTTGATGCTCAGCATTTTCACATCTAAATTGTATGCATTTTGTTCAGAAGTACCGCTCCTATCCACGAAGGGGTCACAAGCCAGTGTACTTTATAGTTTCATTAGTACTGCTATGTAACAGAGGACGTTGAGTTTGCATGAGTAATGTAGTACTTGGGATGAATGGGAGTTGTGTTTCAAGCAGTAATGCCTGGTTCAGACTCCATAATGCTGGAAAAATTTGTTCCGTCTGCTCAGAACAAGAAGGTGATTTAACACGATTCACGAAGTCTGACTTCATCAATAAAGAGTGATATGTTGTCTGGGACACTCTATAACAACAGTTGGAAAAGTCCAGCATTTATTTTATTTTTTCGTATTTTTACATCGCTCCCTAACTGTTCTGAAGATAACTTTGTCACAGCTTGGGGCTGAGTTCTCAGAGTCAGGAACTCTTCTCCAACACTTAACCAAAAGGTTTCAAAGAAAAACAGCCGGAAACAACACCGAGTTGGTCCCGGGGAGCCACTCATTGTATCCTTCCTTCCATTTACAATTAGAGGTGCTTTTTGATCTGCCCAAACATGGCACTGATTTACTCCAATTTCGCTGAAACCTGCAGAGAATTACTGACACCTGTGGAAGTCCCACGACCGACACTAGCAACCTCAGCTGCAAATTTGATCGGCTGTACCATGCATTATAGTCTGAGGACCCAGGTGCAGACAGAAGCAGCGATGATGCAGTCATGGGATTTATCGAACCAAATAATCATGCATTTCATACATGCAGAACATTTCCATGGACCAAACTCCTTCACCAAGGTGGATGAGAGAAATCCAAAAAATTGCAATTACTGTTACTGTATAAACAAGGGGTAACATACTAGAAAAGTCAAAGTATAAGTGTTTGAGGACATATGATTGGATGATCCCAGTCAAACAACCGCCTTACGAGACTGAGAATGAGACACAGTTGGTAATGCGAGACATGTGAAACAAATTAGACAATCGATTTAGAGGAAAAGTTGAGAGAAAAACTTAAAGGGGAAAAGAACAAAGGGCAAGAAAAAGGAAACAAGACATTCACAGGTATGATGAGAAATAGAAGTTCAAACATTAAACAGAGGGAGTAAAAAGGGTAAAATACCTTGTAGTTAAATTCATGACAGGTAGTTTAGAGTGAGAGTGACATGAAGACATAAAATTTCAAAATAAAACAGGAAAGATAAATCAATGTCAACAACAGTTAATGTCGTTATCACATCATCAACGTTTTTACTGTTCCCGCTGATGGAAAGATTAATAGAGGCAGCAAATCTAATTTTACCCAACATTTTTTGAAGATGTTCCACACATACGGTTAACTTGCTGTGCTATTAAATGCAAAGTCATCATAATCCATCTTCCCGGGGCCGGTCCATATCTTCCTTATGTCATGATAGTCCTCACGTTTTTGAAGAAATAGTTCAGCTGGGTTACAAGTCATAGAGAAGCCCTGATTGAAGCACTGATCAAGGTTTATTTGTCAATCCTAAAAACATATATGATTTCAAGAGGACACCTGAGTCTGTTTGGAGCTTCTAAGCTTCACTCTGACATTATTGGCGAACACCGCGCAGTCTGAATCATCAAGCCGAGTTAAAAGGTGTTTTTATGAAGAAGAAAAAAATAAAAAGAAGTATCCTTGTGGTTTCCACTGGACACTTTACAGCACTCATATAATCAAGAGGACTCTCTGACAGGACATCTAATCTGATCGAGTTAGAGGAGGGAGGGCTAATGGAAAAGTTGAGAAGCCAAGATAACCAGTTTATGACAGTTGGAAAAAAGTGGATGAAAACCTGTTTTAGAGAAAAACTGAAACGTTTGAGCTTCAACTTCAGCCTCGTGATCTGCTCTGGGGTTTTTTGTCTTTCAAAGTGTTCTTACAAGAAACATAATTTTGTTTTTTGTTAATGGAAGTACATAAACAGTGACAATAAAGGAATTCTGTATCTGTATACTTCCATGGAAATGGAAGTATACAGATACAGAAGTACAAAGTATTCAACCCTCCTCCCCTCTCCAGCTGTGGAGATAGAGAGAACGACCGGCGGTAGCCAAGCCGTGAGAGTGGGAGCGGCATTAGCGGAATCAAACTATCACATTGTGATTATATACTAATGTACAAATAAAATAGTCAACAGTTCACAATAATTCGGAAGTTTGTGTGGTTATCTATTACCGGCTGGTGAGACGGAGTCCGTGATGAACTGCGGTATCAATATTTTGAAAGTCTCGACTATGGGCCACCAGGCCGCCAAGTTACAAATGAAGTAGCTTGGTAGACTTATTTTGATTTATATTTATTTTTATAAAACAATGTCTTTTTTTGTAAGCTTGTTGCCCATTTATTTAAAAATTTAAATCTTATAATGTAGACGTAACTTCAACTTTATAAGATGAGATAAGGTTCAAACTTCATTGAATCCCAAACAGAGGATAGAATGTCACAGCAGCATACAGGTAGGACAAAAACACAAAATACAATATTATACTTATCTATGAGTATAATATACTCATAGATAAGCATAATATTATGATTATGATTATATGATTGGGGGCTCTATGTCCTCCAGCCAAAGGATGATATGGTTGCTATTTAATAATAATAATACATTTAATTTATAATGCACTTTACATTTGGATCAAATCTCAAAGTGCTAATACCGGTCCAAAGCCCGGATAAATGGGCAGGGTTTTGACAGGAAAGGCATTTAATAATAATAATAATAATACATTTAATTTATAATGCACTTTACATTTGGATCAAATCTCAAAGTGCTACAAAGCAAAAGCAGATAAAAGCATCAATAAAAAATAAAATAATAACTATTTAAAAACCTTACCAAAAACCAGCAATGTTAATTAAGGTTATAGGTTCTGCTAAAAAGGAAAGTTTTAAGTCCTTTTTTAAATGTGTCAGTCGTCTGTGGAGCCCTGAGATG
>VRLP01003821.1:0-57922 GCA_009660295.1 Lophius piscatorius | reverse complement strand
ACCTACCTACCTACCTACCTACCTACCTACCTACCTACCTACCTACCTACCTACCTACCTACCTACCTACCTACCTACCCACCTACCTACCTACCTACCTACCCACCTACCTACCTACCTACCTACTTACCTACCTACCTACCTACCCACCTACCCACCTACCTACCCACCTACCCACCTACCTACCTACCTACCTACCCACCTACCTACTTACCTACCTACCTACCCACCTACCTACCTACCTACCCACCTACCTACCTACCTACCCACCTACCTACCTACCTACTTACCTACCTACCTACCTACCCACCTACCCACTTACCTACCTACCTACCTACCTACCTACCTACCTACCTACCCACCTACCTACCTACCCACCTACCTACCTACCTACCTACCTACCTACTTACCTACCTACCTACCTACCTACCTACCTACCCACCTACCCACCCACCTACCTACCTACCTACCTATCTACCGACCTTTTTTATTCTTATTGCTGTAAGAGTTAGTGGGATTAGTTTCTCTCTGGGGACTCTGGTAGTTGTAGAAAAAAAAGAAGCTCCCTGATTAGCCGCCTGGATTCAGAAACCTTATTTGAAGAGCAAGAGCGATTTGATCTTTGCACTCTTTATTACTTAAGAAACCAATATATATTTAAACCTCGGGGGTGCAGAGTATGTTTGCTCAACTCAATCTGTCTGTTTCTCAGTCTTTGCCCCACAAATGTCAAAACTATTACACATCCAGGCGTCAACAGGAAGAGAGCTATCGATCGCGGCGACCCTTTGACCTTTCCTCTGCGAGTGTGTGTGTTAACTACATCAAGTACCGCCATTTCTATTCCATCATCAGGAGTCACAATTACTGGCGTACCGGCGTTACTGTCTGCGCCCCCCGGGTCGGGCCCACCAGAATCAAGTGTGCTTTAAGGGACACTCGTTATGCAAGGAGTGAGGTTTTGAATCTTGACGCGTAATTTAGTGATCGAAAGGCTAAATAGTAAAATGAATCCATCACTCATTAAAAAAAAAGGAGCTACACGGAAAACCAGCTAATTTGATTTTATTGCCCTTAAGGGATTGTTTGGTTCCGAAGAGCGTCCACCAACGCAGAACGCTGATTGAATTCCATCCTCGCTTTTCATCAACGAATCTTCTTTTAATGGCTGCGTGGGTTTCATCAGCGACTCAAGGGCTTCCAGTGGGCTCTTTATTTTACAATTCTGAAGTCAGAGGAGAAGCGTAGAAGAAGTTTTAAACGTTTCCTTTGATTAACAACAACCACAACAATTTAATATACTAATAGTACTTATATTAATAATGCATTTGAGGAGACTTTTCCCAAACAGGCAATTCAATCGAAACACACTGTACAAACAATCGACTGTGTTTCTGAAATATCAAAAATAAACAATAGATTAAAAACGATAGCTTCAAATAACTCGCCCTACGCCGTGGTCTCAGACAGCAAGGGTTCATCCCAGAGAAGACCCCGATGACATGCGTTGTACAACTCCTCTGATTGAACTCCTGAAATTAAACATGAAGTTATGTCCAAAAAGCTGTGTTTTATAATAAATGATTAACGTGATTAACATGTTTAACATTGATATAAGGCATATTGTTTAAAAAAAAAAAAAAAAAAATCATATCTGTAGCTGCCATAGAATTCAAAAAAGAGAAGAGGAATGTCTATAAAATAAAACTTAGAGAAAGTGAAAGTGAAATGAAAGCAGTCATAGAAAAAGTTGCAGCTGTTCAGTAGATGGCAGTGTGATCCACGCTTACATGCCGGCAGCTTCTCTGTCTTCAACTATGGATGAGTTTAAGATTCCAACCTGCAACTTTTGGAGATTTGAATCTTTTGATAGTTTGCCTATTTCTTCCATCCGAGAGAAGATTGCCGTGCATGAAATTTTCTCTGCAATCTTTCCAGGCAAACACACCAGAGACTGGCTTACTGCAACCGCCGCTTATATTGCAAAAATAAACGTGCGAGATAAGAGCGTCCCTCGGCCCCGTCCAACATCCCTCCTGATCATCTGTGGAACCGCACCTGCAGTCTTGTATTCGCACCGTCGCTTTTATCACTTTTCGAGATACAGAATCTTCTGTTTGTCGGAAAATGTGGACTATATGTTAAGAATTATGGCATGTTGCGCAGCGATGTCGCCTCAGAGCTTCTGCTGCTCTGCTCCGAACCATCGAGGGACCTTTCTGTGTGGAGTTTGACTGTTCTTGCTGTGATAGCGAGGATTCCCTCTGGGGGCTCCTGCTTCTTCCTTCAGTCTCAAAACATGAATATATATGAAGTAGAGACTCTAAATTGCCCGTAGGTGTGAATTTCAGCATGAATGTTTTTTTTTCTTTTGTCTCTATGTGTCAGTTTTGTGACGAACTGGCCACTTGTTTTCCCTACATCTTGCTCATTGTCAGCTGAGATAGGCTCCAGCCCTGCACCGCTGACCCTTCAGAGATAAGCGATTAAAAAAAATAAGAACGGATGGATCACAAGTTACAATTAGATTGACACTATCAGCGGAGTTTTGGCTGGACTCTATGCATCCAGTCCTACATTACGCTGCAAACATGTTTAAAATGTTCCAGGTTTTCTGTGTTGCTACAGTTTCAGAAAACATATCTATGACTAGAATCAACAAAAATAAAGAACATCTTTTAAAACTTTTTAAAAGTTAATTTTCATGATTAAAATGATACATTCAAGTTGTGTTTGTTGAATAAGAGTTTTAGGGTATAGAGCTATACCCCCCCAACAATCTTGGATATAATGTATCCGCATCTGCATCCGCGTCTGCATGCGCATCTGTATGTGCATCTGCATTCGCATCTGCATGTGCATCTGCATCCGCATCCGCATCTGCATGCACATTTGCATCCGCATCTGCATGCGCATTTGCATCCGCATCTGCATGCGCATCCGCATCTGCATCTGCATCTGCATCTGCAGCCATAGCTGCTTCGGGTTAACGCAATAGCTCAAAAACAAATTTCATGGATCATTTTCAAATTTTATACCCACATCGCTCTTACATTGAGGAAGAACTGGATTGATTTTGGGAAAGGTCAGTTGTGTATTTCCGACACTATGAGGATAATTTGAGCATATGAATCGACACAAGGAGAACTATCTTAAAACGACATATTTTATTGTAATAGTTCATATTTTACTCACTAGAGGGAGGATTTTAATAAAACTACTGCTTTTTCGGACATAACTTCACATTTGAGTTCAATCAGGGATTGCTTGTACAATGCAGGAGATCGGGGGCTTTTCGGGCATATACCCTTGCTGTCGGGGATCAAAGCACCGGCCCAGTTACTAAAGTAGTTTATAAGTTCTTGCGAAACTTTCCACACTTTGCTTAGTCTACGCTTAAACTCTCTAAGAACCTTCTCCTAGCCACAAGCAAATTCAAATTCAAAAGTGGACTAACCCCGAATTTAGGGACCTCTGGTCCGGCTCCAATGCGGGGCTACAACCCCTAGTTTATAGTTTTATTCCTTAAAACTTAAATATGGGTCCAGTAGGAAACAGGGCTGAAATAAACAAGATTAATCACACATAATGTAAACATTATTCACATTTAGAAACAGACATCTGCTCTGGGGTTAGTAGAGGTGCAGCGTGAATCACGCCGCTCTGGGCCCGGGTTCTCGTCGGGTTAATAATGTGTGTGTGAGAGCTGGCGGCTATCAGCTAGAGAGAGCTCTTGGCGAGGAGTAGAGTCTGAGGAGCCCCGGTTCAGGATGGTCCTGCCAACAAAAATTCAGCGAGCCAACTGTGAGTAAGCTTTACTTTTCTCTCTCTCTCTCTCCCCTCTCCTCTCTTTCTTCTACCTTCAGGCTCCTCTTTGCTCGACCATCAGCCAGCTGGGAATTTCCCTTCACCGACTATTGCTGCTGCTCTTGCCTCATTCGAGCTCCATAATGGCTCATCACTGACTTGGGATTTACTTGGGATTTATAGCTGTCGGAATTTTTTCTCATCGAAAAATTGAGTATTTGATTAATTCATTGATTTATTATAGCAGATTGTATCCAAGAAATTGTCATTGAAGATTTTGTGAAGTATATTCTGATTGATATATGCTGAAATCACAAATTTGACTATGTTCACTGGAAAAATAAAACCCCTTTCGAAAATAAAGTATATAAAGAATATAAAGTTTGTGATAAGTAAAAAAAAAAAGAGAAGTCTGCCAATAGAGCTAGTTGAAATTTCCTTGGTAAAACTTCTTGAACTAAACTGACATTTAGATAAGAAACATCTTGAACTGAGCTGAGAAATCTCTAAGCTATATTTTACTAATATTAGGAAGTGTTGTGTCTCTGAATGAGCCAGTAATGCTCAAAAACAAGTTTTTCCTACCCTCAAAAGTAGCGTTTTGTTACCATAAATGTACGTTCAGCTGTATTTAACTTATTTTAAGTTGTAAAATAGCGAAGCTGTTCCAGATTTAAAACCGAAACAGTTTTGACTACTATTCCACGTGGTCGGAATAGGATTAGAAAGTGGTATTTAAGCATTTTTTAAAACCTTTTTAAGTGACATTTCTTCATTTATGTTAGCGTTTTAAGACAAAACATGTAATTAAGTCAGCTGGAAATTCTCATTGATCATTTGAGGTATAACAAGATTGTGCCTCACATCATGCGCTTTATATGATATATATATATATATAGTATATATATATAGCATATATATATGGTAGATATAGTTTTTGCAGTGTCACATACAGAGTTCGACAGTTTTGTTTAACTCCTCCCCGTCTGTGTTTTATGTTCTAATTGATACGCCCTGCTTGAAATAATGGTACATTTAATTCCCCTGGGAGAGCTCAACTCCCGCCACGGCTGATTACATCCGGCTTGGATTTAAATACACTCATCGCTCACAAACATCAGCAGTTCCCCCATGTCCTCTGGTCTCCCCAGAAGTTAATGAGCCAGTCAAGATGATTAATAAATGACTGCTTAATAAATCTAATTTTGTCACTGTTCAGCCAACAAATCACACTTGGGATTTTACAATACCATCCTGCCTATCCAAATCATCCAAAGAGGATTATGAAGATGGTTTTAAAAGTAATTGTCAAAGAAAAAAAAAAAAAATCCTCTTTTGTGTTTTTTCTTGTGTCAAACTGATTTTATTGGTCGGCTGCACTCTGAAGCGTAAAAGAAAAAAGACAGCAAACTTCAGGTGTCTTAAACAACAATTTAACCTATCTATGAGGGCGAAGATCCTTCTTCTGTCACAGCGCTCCCCACTCCTGTCAACAGTAAAGAGATAAATTGTGATGAAGTAAATTGGCTTGTATATTTCTTGTACCTTTTAAGGCCTTTCAATTGCAGAGCAGCGATCCCCCCTGAGTAAACTCTTAACCCAAATCAAATGTCATGTAATGGTAGAAAAACAGTGCGTTTTGTGAGAAAGCCCCCCCTAGTGGGTGAAATCTGAACTATTAGAGAGAGATATGAAATACACAAGGTAGATCTCCTTAAGTCGAATCATACCAAAATTCGGACCAAATCAGGGCATGGTTAGGGAAACACTGTCCGAATAAATAGTTTTTTCTCATGGAAAAGTTCCACCTAGCGAATAAAACATGAACAATTAGAGTAAAATATGATACATACGAGATATATCTCCTCGAGTCGAATCATACGCACCAAATTTGGATTCAATCGGACCAGTGGTTAGGGAAGTTCCGTCCAAAAATAGTGTTTTTCTTGCAAAAGCTCCCCTAAGTGAGTAAAACATCAACTCTTAAAGTAAAATGTACTAGATAGATCTCCTTGAGTGGATTCATATGCACCAAATTTGGACTAAATCGGATAAATGGCTAGAAAGTTATGACCCCAATTTACAATTTTTGTAAAAAAGCTCCCCGTTGTGAGAAAAAACATAAATTATTCTTATACAATATGGTAGATAGATCACCTAGATCACACCCCTAGTGTCGGAAACATACAACCCACCTTTCCCAAAATCAATTCAGTTCCTCCTCGCACTAAGGTCGCACACCCGATCTGCGATGACGATGATGATGATTCCAGAGTATCCTCGACTTTTCGGGTTTATAATAATAGCTGTTACATAATAATGATGTTCTCTGATGTGCTTTTTAAATAAAAAATAAAAATTGCTTGTTGTCATTTCCTCCCCGCTGCACGTACATACCGTGAAAGCCCACGACATGCTATCACACGGTGGAAAATTGATTGAAAAGATTAGCGCATGAAAACAGGATTAACCTGGACAGAGGAAGAACTCTGACAGGGATCATCCATTCATTCATGCGGGACGGTGAAGTTGCATAGTGTGTAAAATTAGTTGAATTATCACTATGTGACACAACATCTGGCCTCAGGTCCAGGTTGTACAGGAACCGGTGATTTATTATGGACGACATCTCTTATACAGTATTTCCCCACTTCAAGAATCTCCTATCGGACCCCTGTTAGAGGAGACGGCCGTATATTTTCACACTTAATGGAGTTTTCAGTGGACATTTATTTCAGCGGATAATGAATGCTCCAAAGCAGTTCAACGTCTTCATTTTTGCTGAAAAGTGTTTCTTTATGGTCCCGTAAGATTTACAGCGCTGTGAAAAAGTATTGGGCCCACCCCCGATTTTCTCTGCTTGAAACAAAGCCAGATCTTTTAACTCAATTTTGCATACGAGAAAGAAGACCTGAGCGGTGGTGGGCCATCAGGGCCAGCGAGGCATTCTCTCTGCTTGCCCAGAAAAAAATAAAATATAAAAATAACAATGTAAGAATCATTTGAATTGAGGCTGTGGTGAGACATCTTTGCTGGGGCCAAAAACGTTGACGGTGAATGCCTCTGGCTGTTAAAATAACCAGGATCGTTTTGTTGTTTGTCATATTTTTTAACCAATCAGATCTCAAAGTTGTCATTTATGTCGTCGCCAGGGTATGCTCGTTATGCTTAAGTGTGTTGTCAAGGTAGGCCCGTCCTGCCTCAGTATTACGTATGAGGAGAGCACTTCATTCATATCCTCTGCTGCTGCTGAGCGCTCATTTTTAACAAATTAAAACTAATTGGGAAAATAGGACTGGGCAGGGTGTCCATTCCAATGGAAAAGGAACTTATATTGGCACGAAAACGCACCAATGTCAGCGATATCTAATTCTGTGTAATAGCGCTTGATGGTTTCAGTGTGTGTCTCGCTGCAATCAGTGGTTATCCCTCATTGGTGTTGAACCTTGTTTTAACCACTTCATTCCACTAGATAAATGTTACCGTCTCTTTAAATACGAGCTGCTTACATAGTCTGAAAACAGCCTGTTTATGTGGAGTCACTGCAAAGTTTTTCGAGGCAGACCAGTTAAATCCGAGGCCCGCCACTGGACCTGAGTAAACACAAAATCCAATTTTAGTTTCGTCCAATATGGCTAAAAGGCTATCCAATTCCTAAATCCCCAGTGTGAAAAAGTCTACACAGTCCCTTGGACCTAATTTGCTAGCTGAGCCAAGTTTAGCACCACCAACTGCAATCTGGCTTTGTTGCGGTAGAATTTTGTCCTACACCTGTTGGACAACTTTAATCAAATGCTTAGAATTCATTTCTCCCTCTATTATAGCAAATAACCCTAGACCTGAAGCCCACAACATTCCACATACATTAGGCCAATGCTGTTGTCCCCAAGGGTTTGGGAATCCCCAATTAATCCCAATTCCCTGCGTTGTACAAGCAATTCCCCTGTTTGAACTCCTTAAAGTAAATGTTAAGTTATGTTCAATAAACATTTCTGTAAAAAGAGCGCCCCACAGTGAGTAAAATATGAACTATTAGAGGAAAATATACAATACCGTATACAACATAGAGCTCTGCGAGTCCATTCATAGGCATGAAATTTGGAAAAAATCGGAAAATTACAAATCACACACTTTTTGAATTATATCCGGAAAACAGTGTTTTTCGTAAACGTCAGTTGACTTTGATGTTTTCGATGACCACAGAGAAGCAAAAGCCTGGAAAAACCAAAGACAACAGACAACTCCAAGTCACATGGACATCCACAAGCATGCTCTCACCAGAGTGACCACCACCCAAGTCTGCAACTCCACCCGTACTGGCTTCATCCACCATGCCATATTGAATAGATCTGTAACCAAGACAATCCAAAATGTTCAATGCCTTCAGGACTTTAGGGCGGAACTCACCCACAGCTGGTTCCTCGCCCCTGGGGAGCCTTTTTAAGAACCACGGGAAATTCTGCCGGGGATATGAACGAGTCCAACCCTGAGTCATCAGACTCTGCCTCCACTATGGAAGATGTCTTTGTTCCTGAAAAAAATTATAACATGTTAAGACACTAAGTATAAAGGTGCATAGAAATAATGATAATAATTGCAATAATAAAGGAAACCCAAGAGACTGAGTTCAGCGGGAGCCCCATCCCATCATCTCCCCCTCACATCTTCATCCCAGTTACCCCATCCACCTAACACTTCCTGTGCTCGTCTCCACTCCTCCCACCCCCACTTAACCCAAAGGACCCCTCTCTCTCCAGTTACCTCTGTCACAGTGAAGTGTGTGCTAGATAAATCTGAACTGGATTTGTAATCGCATGGTCTGATATGAAAGGTTTCCCATTCTTATTATATCCCCAAAAACTCACTGATAGTTTTTGGGCCAAAAATTTTCAATTGTTGCTACGATTTAGTTTGAATTTGTTCCATATGAATCGACTGAAGGAGATCTATCTTATATTTATATATATGTATAATATTTTATTCTCTAGAGGGAGCTTTTCCACCAAAAGCACAGTTTTATTTATATTTATCATATTTTACTCGAATAGTTCATATTTTAATCACTAGGGGGAACTTTTTACAAAAAAAAGAATTTCTTCCAGAAATAACTCAAACTATTCCATGGATCATTTTCAAATTTCATACTCACATAGACCTCAGTGTGAGGAAGAAGTGGATTGATATTAGGAATGGTCGGTTGAATATGTCCGACGCTAGAGGGGAATATTATCTCCAAAAGCTTTGGAGCCATCATTTCCTAACCATCGGTCCGATTCAGTCCAAATTTGGTCCATATGGATCAACTCAAGGATCGAGAATCTATCTTTTGTACATTGTGCTTTTCTCTCATAGTTCGGATTTTATTCGCTAGAGGGAGCTTCCTTTTTTTCTTTACGAAAAACACTTTCAGAAATAACAATTGGTCCTCGACAAAGGGACTCGAGGAGATCTATCTTGTAATATTTTACCTCGAAAAGTTCCTGTTTTAGACACTAGGGGGATATTCTTCTACAAAAAACCCCCCTGTTTTTCAGAAATAGCATCCTCAACGTTGATCTGAATTAGTCCAACTCTGGTTAGATCTATCAGGTGAGTTCATATTTAACTCACCTGGGGGAACTTACCTGAACAATGCAGGGGATTGGGGGCTTTCCGGGGATATAACCTTGTTGTCGGGGAGGAGAGCATAGACTATATTTAAAATTGTAGAAGCAAAAACCTCCAAACCATATCCTCCCAAAATGAAATGTATTATTAGGTGGATGTAGGCGTTTTGAGGCGGCAAGAGAAAAAAAGAAGCTGCTGCTGTGTTAAGTTTTCTGTCTGTTTCAGATTAAGATTCATCAGAGGATAATAAGCTGCGGCTCTGGCTCACTTGGATTATGCATAAACTGAGATCCAAGGTTACAAATGTCAGGCCAGAAACGTTGAACCTTGGGGCATAAAACAAAATATGCAGGAGGATTAGCAGTGAAATATGGCATTTAGATGACACCTCGTTTGTACTTTATGTATATAATGCTATGTGGTTTCTCCTCAGGCTAGAGAGGCTTGTGCAGAATTTTGATTTTAATTACATTGCATATGAATAAAGCCCATTATCAAAATAGTCATACATCCTGTCATTGTGCTACTCGGAATTTTAATGAACATGAATTCTGTTTTTGCTAGGATCCCTGTGGGCTTATCTGAAAACCACTGTTATGGTGTGCCCAGCATAAAGAATATATACAGACCAGAATGAGGAGGGGTTTAAGGACTTTAAAAAAATGGAGACAATAGTTCTCGTTGATGCTTTGACAATTTTGAGTGCTTGACTTCTTGAAACTTAAATAATCGGTATTCAGCCCTTTAAACCGGAGATTTCCCCACAGATTTCAGTCAGCAGGCTGATACCTGAGGAAAATCTGAAATCCAGGAGCTGATACAGGTACTGACGCATTACTGGCCATCCTGCAGTGCTCAGTTGATCAAAATCTATAAACGCCTGATTGGGAGCCTTTGGTTTTGTTTGATGAGTCTGCCTACTTGACACTGAAAGCTTCGGCGGGGAGCGGAATCTATTAACTATGAGAAAACTGGGGAGATTCGTCATTGGTGTTTACTGACATCATAGAATTACTCAAATTTCCCAAACCACTCTGTTAACATAATGACACGACGTCAGTGTGTGACTGGTCAGCGACTGTTCGGCTTATGACTACGTAATTAAACCTGCTACAACTTTCATTTAAGCAACATTAGTAAGCAGTTTCATAATAATGATAGAAATGATACTAATAAAGATAATAATAGTAATAATAGTAATAATAGTACGTTCACAGAAAGCCATTTACAAAGAATACCTAAATTTATTAAAGAAAATACGAGAGATTTATCCGAAAGTTGAGAAAAAGGTCTATATGTTGCATTAGTGCATGTCTAATGTGACTGAGTCTTGGAACAAAGTAGCTAAAAGTCTTTCCCCCACTTGTTTTGTGGGGTTATTCTAGGAACAGTTAAAATCCCGGCATGAGAAGATCCAAGCGTTCTTGGTCGTAGATAAGGCATTAAAAGGCCCTGAAATGTCCGAAGGTGCTTTATCATTATAGCTTTGTAAGTGAGTAAAAGAACCTTAAAATCAATTCTAGCAGAAACAGGAAGCCAATGCAGGGTGACTAAAACAGGAGTAATGTCCTCTCTTTTCCTGGCTTTTGTCCGTGTTTATCTGCTGGTTTCACAGCCTCACGGCGAAGTACGGAAACAGCCGGAACAATATTGTAAAAAATCTGCTACCAAATTATAGGAGGGAAACAAAGAGACCTGAATTCCTTTCGTAACCAACAAATCATTCGGAAAAAGCAACGTTATATATTTTTGGGGGGCGATGAGATCCTTTATCCCCATCTTTATTAAGACTTTTAAATAAACAAACATATTTTTTTTTCCTACACTATTTATCTGATTCAACATTGTTTCCATTTTAAACTGCTTGTGTCTAAAACCATGTGTTGTTTTTTGGTGTGTATGAGCACCTGCTCACAACGAATACCCCACGGAGGCATGAATAAAGTTTTTTGAATTAAACTGAATTCAAGCGAATTTGTTAAAAGTCCGTCGGCATTTTGAACGAGCTGACGTTTCGCAATCCAACCTTCTGGTAATCGATGCATCTTCCATCTTGTCAGCATTCTGCTTTGTTAAGAAAGACATGACTTCTGCAACATTTCTTAAATGAAAAGAATGCTGTCTTAGTCACTTTACACGCTTACGTAGGCCTCAAAGCTTAAGTCAGAGTCCACGAAGACAAAGAGACCGTTAACTTGTGATTTGGTTTGTCCTAGGAGAAATATTTCTGCTTTATCTTCATTACGTTTTCAAAGATTGTCGTACATCCATTGATTTATTGAGGCCACAAAAGCGGTCGGAGAAGAAAGAGCATTTTGGAAAATTTGGCTCAACAGAAACATATAATTGGGTGTCATCCGCGTAGCTATGGACATTTATTATTATTGTTAAACTCGTTGATGGTTTGACCTAATGGGAGAAATTTACAAGGATTCCTTGTGTAATACCAAACGGCAGTTTGTGTATCGCACAAACGTTATTACCTATTATGTGTGTGAGTGTGTGTGTGTGTGTGTGTGTGTGTGTGTGTGAGGGCCTGAGTGTTGACCATCAGATGGATGTTCGAGAGTGTGTTCTGAATACATTGTAGCCTGGGTTGACTCCAGATTTTAGATGCTTTGAAAGGATGCCAGAACTGACAAAAGGCGTAGAACCACCGGACTGAAGGGCAGATAGATGGTTGGAAGAGTCTCATGAGATGAGCCTATTGATCGGAATGGTTAATATTCCAAGTGCACTGTTGAGCTGTCCTTACCCCCCAAAAAAGCAATTTTTAAAAATATGTATTTCTCTGAAATGCATTTCTTAAAGTATGAACGCCGCTAAAACAGGATGCCTGCCCACGATCAAAGACCGCCCTCAGTGTCACCCCCAAGTCCAAAGAGCAGCGAGATCTCCCGTTTCCACTCTGCCTCCTGCTTTGCATGACGCGGCTTCGCCTCCAGCCTTCTTTCACTGTGGATTGAGGAGAGGACAAAATAAAGGCGACTGCTGCAATTCCATCCCTATTGGCCCTGTGGCAAATTGGCTCCTTTATCAAAGCGGCGACTCATCTATCAAAGACAAGACTGGTATTGAAATTGCCCCTGCGGCCACAAATCAGAGCAATGGATCAGCCTTTATCTCGAACAAGGCCGACATCACTCTGTAGCGGCTGCAAGGGGAGGAACCGAGCCATTTAAGAGTCTGTCCTGCGCGGCGTTCTTGATGAATGTAACCTGCTTGACCTCCGTGTGACCAGGAGCAGCTTGACGGCGGCCAAACCTCTGCTTAACCCACATCATTATCTGGCTGCATGGGTGTATTTGATTCTACCTCACTCGATGAGTCTGGCTTTGTTTAGTCTCTTTTGTTCTTTTCTCTCCCATACTGACGCTCCTCTTCTGTCGGTTTTTTTCACTTCCTCCTCGATTACTGTTAACGCAACTTTTTCTAACCCCCTAATCTTGACTCTCTCTCTCTCTCTGACACACACACACACACACGCAAACACACACACACACACACACACACACACACACACACACTGTCTGTCTGTTTTCTGTCAGATATTTCTGTCAGATATTCTAAAGGTGACTGAAATTGAAGACATACTTTATAACAGGACAGGACTTTATAGACATGTACAGATAAACATAATATGTAAACATTATATATATATGTTTGTGTATATATATATGTGTACGTCACATATACATATGTGTAAGTATGGATGTATGGATTTTTCTGGAAAAATCTCCCCCTAGTGAGTAAAATATGAACTATTAGAGAAAACATTTATATATAAAAGACAGACCTGCACGAGTCGATTCATTGGCACAGAATTTAGATCCAAAAAACAATGTTTTTGTGTAAAAAGGATCCTCATATTGAGTAAAAATAAAACTTAAATCACCCTGTTGGAGTGAGTTATGAAACACATAAAATAAATCTCCTGGAGTCGATTCATTTGCACCAACTTTGGACTAAATTGGACCATCTGAAAAATCATGGCCCTGAAAACTATCGGAGATAAAAACTCCCCCGGGTGTTGGAATTATACAACCATCCTTTCCCAAACTCAACTCAGTTCTTCCTCGCACTAAGGTCTGTGTGGATATAAAATATGGAAATGATCCATTAAAAAGTGTGTGAGTTATCACGTTAACCGACCAATCGAGGGCGGCGGACACTTTGTCAGCGAACACAGCAAAAAAATCCCAGAATTATAACAATTAATTTCTCAAATGAAGGAAATGTGATTAAAACAAGAGAATAATTGAAATGAGATATTGTTACTTTGACAAAACCGTTTTGTTATCATTGTCAATCAAACAGCCTTATAATGATGGTAATTCTAATTCCAAGCATAAACTCACTCAGAACCAGAAATGAAATCTCAGTGACAGGTTATAACGCCTTAATAACATAATCAAGCCCAAAACGTTTGAAGCAAGATAAAATAGTCTGATAAGAAAAAAGTCAAAGAAGCAAGAAGCACAAATTCCCCTGATTTAGGATATTTCATCTTGACTTAAAATTCAAGTTTTTGCATCGCCTGGCTTGTTCGGACCTATTATGTTTTTCCCTCAATAAAAATAACATATATTGTTTTTGAAAATTGCTAACTCTCCATTAACTTGATGAATATCTGTATTTATATCCTCTACTGATTCAGATTGACAGAGATGAGTAAACAAACGGGTCAGGGGGTACGACAGGATTTTGAGTTGACGAGTCTCGCTGACAGGCGTCAGTGATGGAGTGATCAGTCTGACCTGAGATGGATCATTCGCTGGATCTCTGGCAGCCGCCGTCTTTAAATCGTCCTATGATCAATTTTGGTGACTTATGGGTGAGACTAAAAGCCCATCCGTGATCTAATCCTCTCCATGATTGTGTTTTAACTGCTCGGCTTTCTGCTTTGATTAGATTCAATCACGGTCGAATGAACTCAATCAGAGAGACGGATATTATCTGTACATGCAAATTCATTAGCGGGGGACATGCTTTCTGCCGTTGGGGCAGATTTGGGGCGTTAATGTACGACTTAAAAGGTTTGTTTTCTTATTATTTTGGTCTTACTTTGGCCGTTTCTGCATTTAATGTTATGTCAGCGGATGTTGATGTTAATATTACATTTCTGTTGAGTTAACCACACAACTAGCAGAGCAGCTAGCTTATCATCAGAGCAGCTAGCTTCTCAGTAGTTCTCACTAACAGTTCATATTTTACTCACTAGGGGGAGCTTTTTAAGAAAAACACGGTTTTTCGTACATAACTTCGTAACCATTCAAATTTGGTGCATAAGAATCGAAATTGAGGAGATATATCTTTTAAACCATGTCTTTTACTCCAATAGTACATATTTCACTCACCAGGGGGAGCTTGTTCACAAAAATACTGTTTTGCAGATATAACTTCTTACATATAACAACACATTCATCTTAAACTCTTGGGACCCCCACTAGTTAAAATGAGTATTTTTGTCATGGCTACTTTACACACATATGGCTGGTATGGAGTACAGCGCAAGTGGCCTTGGCGCAGAGCGAGAAAATCGAGCACCATAAAATGATAATCAAACTTAGTGGAAACCAATTCGGAATTCTCAAAGCCTTATCCCACCTCATCCCCTTGGCTCGGCATGTGTGAGGTGTTATCAGCCCCCTCAGGGGCGAAGAAAAGGAAACCCTGGCCTGCACAGCGTTAAGGAAAGGGAAGACGGAAGTCTTGAGGGGGAAGAACACCCACACACACACAATGGATGCCTGCAGAAAGTAAAACGGGTCAGGACTCCGGCGGTCTGATAAGGAAGAAGACTCATGAATTAAAGAGAGGTGGAGGAAATATAACATTTTCTTTTCCATTCTGTCTATCGGGACTACACGCTTGCCAGCGAAATTACCTGGAGAGAAGCCGCTCAGATAATGGACTGCCAGACACAGGATTCACTCTTGTAATTTCTCTTTACTCGTAAGAGCAGATTGGCGGAGGAAGTTTAAAACACTTCTGCGGCCTTTTGGGAAATTACAGAGACAGGGGGATTTATATTATCATAATAGATCATTTGTATCTGCTTAAACACCTTTTTTCTCTTAGGGTGTAATGGAAGCCATTCTTCCGCGAATCATTCCCAATTGGTTGAATATTGGATTTACAAGGCTCATTGCGCTTAATTAAAGCAGCCAGTGGGAGCCGTCACCGCGCTCTTTTCACAGTCATACATTAAATCTTTCTTATTCAAGCCAACCTTTTTGTTCAAACTCAACCTCTCCAGCCCACTTACTTGAATGGACTCCCCACATTACATAGTAAGTAACGTGTTAAGTGTGCAGTTATGTGCGAAAAACAGTGTTTTTCGGTGGAAAAGCTCCCCCTAGCGAGTAAAATATGAATTATTAGAGTAAAATACGATTTAAAAAAGATATTTCTCCTGGAATTCGTACTAAACCGGATACATTTTTGAGAAATTCTGTCTCAAAAACAGTGTTTATCGTAAAAAAGCTCCCTCCAGTGGGTAAAAATATGAACTATTAGAGTAAAATATGAAATATAGCAGATATATCTCCTTGGGTCGATACAGTTGCACCAAATTTGAACTTAATTAGACCAAGTTATTTAGAAAGTTTAACCAGAAAAGTGTTTTTAAAAAATCGATTTTTTTTAGAATCTCACAGTATCCATGTTATTTATGATATTCAAAAAATCAATGAATACATTTGTTTAAAAATGCTCCCTCTAGTGGGTAAAAGTGAAATACGACATATACAAGATATATCTTCTCGAGTCGATTCATTTGCACTAAACTGAAATAGTTGCGAAATTTTGACCCAAAAACTGAGATAAAGCCCCCCCCCTAGTGTCAAAAACGTACAACTGGATTGATTCCCAAAATTAATCCAGTTCTTCCTCTAAATAAGGTCTATGGGGGTACACAATTTGAAAATGGTCCATGAAATACTTTCTGAGTTATGGCGTTAACATAAATGACCCATCCAGCCGACTTACTCGTCCAGATGAAAGGCCAAAAGGAATCTGTACTGTAGTTGTTGTTTTTTTAGTGGGGGGGGCAGTAAAATGAGGACCTTTGTTTTTTTTCCGCTGCACCGTCTGCAGAGAAGGAGATGATTGATAAGTGAATGGTAATGTCGGGGGAGAGTGCGGGGATGCAGTGGTTCTTCGATCTGTAATGATTGGTTTAAATGAGTGCTGTAATGGGCTGGGGGTGCCGGCGGCGCTGATTCACAGGACCTCCTCCTCATGTCATCATGTCACAGAGGCAGCCTTGAGGGTTGGACCGCAGAGTTCGGACTTTTCCTTTCTCGGTAATATCTGAAAAGAAAAACATCATTTTTTTTCAGATATTACATTTATATTCATGCCTATTAGTCTTTTTTTTCCCTTTCCTTTTTTTATTCCTGAAAAGCCGGGCGTGGTTCTGCATATCGATCACCGGGGCCGAGGAAGATGAGTGGCCTTGCTCTGAGCTAACCTTTGCTTGAGGAGCGCGGGTGTTGCCACGGAGGTGTGTACTCGCAAAATGATGAATTGCGCTCACAGTTAAAAAAAAAAAAAAAGGACTTGAATGCAACATCTTACCATAAACCGCCCCCCCAAAAAAAGTTTAAACTTTAAGAGGATCCTGACGGCAGCCGTAACCCTGAAACAGTCCAGGAGTAATATACATGAAGCGGTTATTTCTCGCTTTGGAAAAGGTTATAATGGCCTCCGCGGGGTATTTGGGTTCGGCAAACAAAGTGAAGGGGGCCCGGGGGGAGGAACGACGGGTAAATAGTTTCGCTAATGGAGTCCTAATCTGCGGAGGCAATCTGCAGAGAGCTGCCCCTGGCTGTGCCAGTTGGGATGATGAGACAGAGGTGACAGCCTGGCGGTTATTATTAGTGGTATCATTGATCAGACGGCTGCAGCGGCGGAGTTGGAGAAGGATGATGGATTCGGTGGCCCCCCCGCCCCGTCCAGCGACGTCATGTCGGCTGTCGGAGGGAAATCAGGAGGTGGGCTCAGTGTGGAAGAAAGAGAAAACCTGCAGAATTTGGGAGGTTGTTCCGGTCTTTTCGTTTAGGGTTTGCGGGGTCCAAACCGTAGCTCAGAGTCGGGTCTGCTGTATTTGACAGAGGTCGTCAATCTCCAGCGGTGGCCGGTTCTGGATAGAAGATTTATCTTTTAACGGACAGCCGCTGTACTGTGTTTTATGTGGACACAGAGAAAAACAAGACTTTTCCTTATCTCTCCACATCTCTCTCTGAAGGGTTGCCTTTTCTTTTGATACAGAGTTTTTTTTCTCTCTCTACTTATCGTTTTCCTCCGCTCTGGCTGGTCACAAACTCCACAGACTGGACCCGCTCCGACATCCTCAGTGAAGCCCGTTTGGCTTCCTGAGGATGGAAAATTTAAAACCGGTGTCGAGCTCAACTTGTTCCGACTGTGTTTGAACAGATGCTTTAAAAAACTACATGTCAATAATCCTCACCCACTCATGACTGCAGAGGACGTCCACATGGTGAAAAAGAGACACAACAGAGTTTATAGCCAGTCATGCTATAGACTCTCTTAGGATGGCCTTTGGGCGACGTGCTAATGATGCTAACGACAGTCCAGTCGTAGGCGCCAAATTTGGAGTAAATCAGTAACAGTCGAGAAATTATGGCCCAAAAACTTATGGAGATAAAGCTCCCAGTCGTGTCGGAAAACTACAACCGATTTTTCCCAAAATCAATCCAGTTCTTCCTCACACCAAGGTTTATGTGTGTATGAAATTTGAAAATAATTCAAGGAACAGTTTTTGCAGTATTGGGGTAACACGAAGGATCTGCGGTTGAGACATCATCAACTATTTTTTAGGGCTTTTTAAGGTCTATTTAATTTTTTTTAATCACATAGTCATACAAAACATAAACATTAAAACGTTCTGAAATTAGTTGTCTGCATTTGACGCATCCGTGAGACGCAGGGAAGTGCCGAGGACCAGACCGGGATTCGAGGAAACTTGAGAAATGCCTTTCCGATGATTTTGGAGCATTTTTTCATGTTTTATTGGTGTTTTTCAACCCGCAAAGGTTTTAGAATCCCCTCAGGTGTGACAGCAGGTGTTTTTTGTTTTTTTTAAAGTCTGGAGCATGATCGGACTATAAACAAAACAGATATGACCCAACGAGTTGAAAAAATAAGAAGTATTTACACTTAAAATGTCTAAATAGTTTCATTTGTGCTACCGAAGCATTTCACTGATACTTGTTGTGGAGTTTTCTCTGAAAGGGTCGTTTTTCTGATATGCACACAATTTCATTTGTACTGATCGACTCTGACTTCTGTATTATAATGACAGACGTCACACATTGTTCCATTTGAAGGAGGATTTCTCTTTATTCAGTTTGAATAGAGCAATATTCTGCTGTCAGATTCGACACGGAACAATCCAGTTGCCAAGTTGATAAACTTTTAAATTAAAGTAAACCTTGATGCCTCTGAGGTTTTTACAACCTCAACGCGGTTCAGTAATGGTCAGATGAGGTGAATCTAACAGCGAAATAATGCAATTCAAATAAGCAGTGACTAATTCCACCTTATTTAAGGCAAGTTCAAGGAACTCAGATTTACCTTTTGACCCGCATTAAGGTGACAAACCACACAAAATACACGGGAAAACGGATGTACTGACACCTGATTCCCCTTGTGACGCACCAAGAAAGAAAAATACCCGAATATGTTAGTGATAAAATAAAATAAAAATCAATAAATCAGGCTTTTCTTTGTTTTAACATACATCCTGTGGGCCGATACGCCGACAAGCAATCTCTCCAATCTCAGTCCCCTCACGCAGAATGAAGAGAATTCTCCCTCAACAAACAAATGTTTGACTCAGCTGCTCAACGGACCTCCTTAATTCATTAATGGTGACGATGGAGGCGGCCATTCAAGGTTATCGCTTCCGCCCATCAGCATCAGCAACCATCCTCTCCATCATTCACACAGCGAGGAGCAACTTTGGGTTCAGAATCTTGCTCAAGGATAACTTCAACATTTGGAGTAGAAGGGCTGAGGAATCGAACCAAAGACCTTCTGATAAGTGGACGACCGCCCGACCTCATGAGCCGCCGTCGCCCCCATTCTGGGACATAAAGGATCTGGTTCTAACGTATTGGTGCCAGTTTGAGTCCACGTTCCAATCTGGACCAAAAAATCACTTTGTTTAAGGGAAACAGGGAAAGACTGTCAGAATAAATCTGAATATTAAGAATATCTATCTTAGGTATTTAATGAATTATGTTCTGCTGAACATTGATCAAACCCCCCTGAAAAAAATGTAATTAATTTCCTATACAGATCCAAAAATGTTCCTAGAATATCATTATATCAAACAAAGAGTGTTGGGCAGGAGCAGCATATTACATTTAACATAAATTCAATACTCTTCTCTCAAAGAGCGGGAAGATGCTGATGAAGAACGCGCAACGACGCCACGCAGAGGGGAAATTATCTTTCCACTTTATTGCACTTCATTCCTTTTTCTTTCATTACAACCAATTTTTCCCCCCAGCAGTAGGAGTAACTTCCAAAGGGGAGAAGCTGATGCATGTCTGGCTCGGAGATTCACCAGCTAGAGGGCAGAGTTGCTCCGGAACCCAGACTGGGCCCGAGCCAGCTCTGCAGAACTCAACTCAGAGTGGCACACTCCCCCACCCTCCCACACACACACACACACACAAACACACTCCGCTGGGTGGGCTCACAGCCAGACACATCCGCGTCACTTCGATGTGATAACTGTGAAATGTGTTTTGTGGCCATGCGAGGCCGGGGTAAGGAGAAAATGTGGAGGGTGGACGCGTTATCACATTTGCTCTTTCTTTGCCGGACCGCTCAATAATTACAATAAAAGCAGCGGGTGGTGTTTACACGCTCAACTACAGTCGGAGCAATTAGTGTTTTTCAAAATTGTCCCAGCTTCGCGTCCTTGTTATCGTGAGTTTTTCTATAAATCAAACCACCTTTCTGCCGCCTCTAATCTCCCTCTTTGTTATTCTTCCCGCAGCCTGATTATTTAAACACTTATGTTTTCCTCCCGTCTTGGACGAAATGTCACCTAGCGATCCTTAATAGCAATAATTAAGGACCCCCCCCCCCCACCCCCCCACCCCCGCTGATAATACGAGTAGGGGTGTTAAAAGGAAAAAGATTTTGTTTGAACTTTGCCAGATGGTTTTGACACCTCTATGCCCTCAATTATCCCGTTTTACCTCTTCCTCCTGCACGATCTCCCGGAGAGACGCTCCTTTTCATTTAAGCCGTCTTCGCTATAAGAAAGTTGTACTTCCTCCTCGGCGGAGAGATCGTACACTTCTGCTAACAGAAGAAGGTTGTGGAGTGAGGATTCTCCTCATTGTGCTTGACGTGGCGTTTGGGAACTGCCCAGGCTGGGATCCAATTTCCAGGGTCGACTTTACACCCGGTACTCACCCACTATGTTCGATAACCTTTTGTACGCAAATTCTGCGTACGATAAGATTTAATAATCATATACGCCAACGAGTGATGGACCCTTGCTGCACCCTTGCCAGCTCTGTTGCCGTAATGGTTGCTGGAGGGGAAACTGTTTACTCTGTCACGATGCCCTTCTGCAGATGCTGCCCTTCTGTTCTGAACTCTGCTGTTATGAACAGCGTTTGAATATTTTTAGAAATACGCTCCGTCTTTATTCATGTTGCTGAAAAGTCCAAACATCCCACAAGAAGTTATTTGATACTCCGCCGAAGGCATCGGCAACTTCCAAGTGCACAACGTTGTTATATATTTCCTCCACGTTGCCTGATTGAATCAGACGGTAAGCCATGTTGGTTTGTTTTTATGTGCCAATGCACAATCCTGGAATATTCCTGTTTTTATTTACTGGTTTGGGATTTCTACACCAGTGTTGCTTGTGCGGCACAATACGTTTTTTTTTATCATGCTCTCACAAAGTGCCTCACTCTCATCTTTACTCTTTCATTCCATCAGGTAACGCAGCTTTGTCAGGAACCGCTGACCATCTCACGCAGAGGCACAATGTAAACTTCAAGGTCTGTAGGAGATATTAGAACATTCCTGCTGCAAACAGAAGCATGAAAAGGTCAAATTCTTACGGAACCCCTCTGGTGACATTGAAGAAAAAAAAAAAGATGGTGGTCATCCTCTTAATAAGTGTGGGAACGACTCATCATCTCCTGGCCAAGATGTAATAAAACATAATGTGTCGTCAGTAGTTATTTATGTTCCACATTGTTTCCAGTTTTGGTCTCGCGACTCACATTTCCACGTTCCTCCTGTTAGTCCCGCCCCCTTTCCCATGTCGTAACCAAAGGATTATAAGTCGTTCACATGCCTTATTTATTCGGTAGAACAGAACGACGACTAATCAGAATGATATAACTTCTTACAACACAAAAAAGGTCTAACTGGAGCGGAACAGTTTTCTAAAAATAGGCTTTACAAAGAAATACAACATTTCACCATGGAATAATTGTATACTTAGAACTTTTTTTTACTGTTTAGAAACATGCTTGACCAAAAGATTCGTCAGTTCATGGTATCTTCAGAGTGTCTAAGATATTAGATTAATAAATGCCCACCACCAAAACAAACAAATCCAAACATTAATGGGTTAAAAAGTTTGAAAATAGTAAGAATAAAGTGAAAAGAAAAGTACAAAAAATTGGTATTTTAACCTTTCCTCCATTTTATCATGTACTTGGTGATGCATTTCATCGGCGGGGTTTTTGGAGAGGAAGATCTTTTGGTCCAGTTTTGGTTTAATACCATGGGAGTTTTTGCAAATGTCTACTTACGGTACACATAAAAAGTTTCCAACGATATACAATAAACGTTACTCCTCTAATCAATAGTGTTTTCTGTTCCAAGTGCCTCCTATTCCACTTCACGGTTTCATATCCTTCAGCTTATCTTTGGACAAGGATATGGAAAGTATAAGTTTGCCTTGCAAGAGATCATTCATCTTTAAAAATACCTAACAAAAACATTATGTTATGTCCCTGAAGTGTCCTAGAACTGGAATGCGGAACAATGTCATTTTTACATTGCAATTTAGAGCGATAGAGATATATTTTTATTCCAATGGCAATTTCAACTCCGTCACCCAAGGACAATGTACAAATCTTTAATAAAGGTCAACAAACATCCACAAGCAGGAGAAAACAATAGGCAGAAAAAAAACAAATGAAAAACACAGGAAACAAGACAAGTGGATGTGCCAAGAAAGCATTATATATATATATGCAGATTAAATGCCGAAGGGTGGAATGGCTTATTTAAAAGATGGGTTTTCAGCGCCGTGTTTTTAAAAACAAACAAGGCTACAGATGTGGTTTGATGGAAGAGCCAGAAGCCACGATACTGGTAAGGTTATTAGGACGGGTTTTGTCTGCCATAAAAAGGGGGAAGCTGCAGGGGAGGGATGAAGAGGAAGGAAAGAAGAAGCATCGGAGAGAGCGGTGACAAAGTGGAGAGAGATGGAGGAAACTGGATGAGAGAGGGAGAGCGGAGACATCATGAGAGAGGAGGCGGACCCCATTGTGAATAGAAAAGTCTGCAGTGCCAGAGATGGTGGTTAGAGGACACTTATTCCACCGCCATCAGCCTAAAGTCCACTTTCTGCTTAATAACACGACATCATCATACTGATGCCTCGACCGAAGTAAAGTGAGAGATAGGATTGGGCGGCCCACAGGGGCAAACCCACCGCAACTCAAGAAAACATGTGCAAAAACATAAAACCCAAACACATTAGGAAAATATTTCATCAAATATACAACACATGTGCAAAAAAAATAGGGAAAACATCTTCATCAATTTCAGTCAGAGGAGCTCTGGAACCTGTCGTCTTCGTTCTCAGGATGTTTTGTCTCTGTCTGACCCAAGGGTCAGAACTGAACCGGGTGAAAAAGGGGATTTAGGTTTGCTGCTCCCTCTGCCTGGAGCGATTTACAAAAAGACATGAAACTTCTAGACTTGGTCTCTTTGGATGTTTTTAAGAGAATGTTGGATGACTTGGAGGCAGAAGCATCTGTTTGTAGTTGTTCTTTGTGATCGATGTTGTTGTTTATGATTGTGATCAAATTCTGGTGGAAAATTTGCTTAATTGATTATTTCATGTTTTCTGAGTATGGCTGCTGATTGTCTGTCTGTCTGTAACTTTAACTTTCTGTCTGTCTGTAACTCTAACTGTCTGCCTGTCTGTCTGTAACTTTAACTGTCTGCCTGTCTGTCTGTAACTTTGACTGTCTGTCTGTAACTATAACTGTCTGTCTGTCTGTAACTTTGACTGTCTGTCTCTAACTTTAACTGTCTGTCTCTAACTTTGACTGTGCTGTCTGTCTCTAACTATAACTGTCTGTCTGTCTGATGAAGATATTTTCTTTCTATTTAAAACGTATTAAAACGTATATGTTTTCAAAATGATGAAGATGTTTTCTTAATTTGATGCACATATTTTGTCAAAATTATGATGTTTTCATTATTTGCTGCAAATGTGCTGTCAAAATGATGAAGCTGTTTTCTATATTTGCTGCACATTTGTTGTCAAATTGATGAAGATGTTTTCTATATTTGCTGCACATTTGTTGTCAAAATGATGAAGACATTTTCCTAATGTGCTTTTATTTTGTCTATTTGCAAGTGTTTCCTTAAGTTGCAATGCGTTTTCCCCCTGCGGGCCACCGTAGCGAAGAGCCTGGAAGAGGAAGAGGAAAAGGAAGAGGAAGAGGATGTAAGGAAAATATGAATGTCATGTCTAATTCGCCCACAGGTGTGGAAGCGAGCGCGTCTCTCCCTCCCCTGTAAGTTCAGGCGATGAAGAGTAACCGGGGTTATTGCAGCGCTGTTGAATAAACCCTCTGATTAAATCACGCTCTCGTGTTTGTGTCACTCCCAAGCAGGAAACCTGTTTCATCTTCCTCCCGCAGGAGCGTCTCTTTACCATTCAGCAGGAAGCTCCTCGTAATGAATGAGACTCTTAATTGCCCCGAGTCGCCCGGAGCTGGAGGAATCATAAAAAAACGCACCCACATGTGATCGCATCACGTTGCTTGTATGTCGCGGTGACACGGCGTGTGGTTGCCTGGTAACTCGTCATCTAATGGCCTGACAAGCACCCTCACACGGAGGTCGGACTTTCACCGCGCCGCCCGACCATTCTGCCAGAAGTGAAAACCAGCATCGTGGGCAAATATTCAAACTGTGACTGATGTGCTCATAAGTGTTAATTGCTATCGACTGGGAAAAAGAAGCCCAAGACCTTTATTTTATTATTTCTCCACTAATTAACCTGGTATCCGATTATTATCAAGAGCCTTCCTTCATCCTTCACGCTTAAAAAATAAATATTACATGACAATATGAGCAATCTCACTGCAATAACAAATCCCTGCTTGACCTTCTTTTTTTCTTCTCTCGCCGCCACACAAAAGCGAGAGGGGTGTGTTTTTGTTTATGGAGGTAAACCTGGACGATTGCACGCGGTCATCCGCTGAAGGATAGCGCTCTCCCGGTGAATGTGATTAGCCACGGGCTTTATTGCCCTCACTAAAACATTCTAGACTTTAATGTGCAGACGGAGCTCTTCCTTCTTTATGCCGCCGCAGTGAGCCCTGTTCTCCTCTCATTACGAACACGCTGGCCCCGCACTCCAACGCCTCTCCAGCCTCGTCTTCATCGGCCCACTGCCTCCTTGAGTTTAAGCACTTGTCGCCATGACTTATACGAGGAGAAACGGCGCGGCGGACCGTAGCTTCCACCGCGAGACTTTTTTTTTTTATCTGCTGCTGTCTGATGCTGTGATTATATGGAGGACAGCGGGCTTTGAATGACAAATTTTACCCATAATGCCTCATTTTTTATGTATATTTTTTTAGAAGACATATTACATTTCTGGAGGCGGATTGTATTTTGTTTGTATTTGATTGGTGTTTTGAAGAAGTAGAGATGAGTACGGATGTCAGGAAACCGAGTCACTCAAACACATCTTTATTTTAATAAAAGTGGAACAACTGTCGATGTTTCCAATTATAAGTTTAATATTGATTTAAAGTTCTCTGGGCTCATGAGAGGATGTCCAATACTTCTGAGTATAGTCAGGGCTGTGTTTCAAGATTGTTACTCACAAATAGCCAATAAAGAAACCAAATGGGCTTCAATTGATGCCTCTGCCAAGGATGGAATGTTTTCACTTCAGTGGCTTTGTTTGCAAAATTACAGAAAAACTACAGGACATATTTGCATATTTTTACCGAGAGGTCAGTTTTGGCATATCCTGCAGGTGATTACATATTTATTTTAATAAATAATAAAATAAATAAGCTGTTGGAAGTAGTGACCTCACAATTTGGCTATTGCCGGCTTTGTTCCTTCGATTCCTTTGATGTTCCTTTGGTGTTGGAGTTTGGGGCTCAGGGGACTGAACAGAGACACTGAAGTGGGAGGCACAGACGAGGAGTGACCGCTGGAGTATTTCAGAGATACTCAAGAGAGTTTGTTGGAGTCCTCACTTTTCCTAAACATAGGCTATTCTTGTGTCATGGTGGAGAAAAAATAATATAATATAATATAACTCAATATTATATTATATAATGCTGCATAATATAGTGTAATAAAATAAAAATTTAATATAATATGATATAATATAATATAATATAATATAATATAATAAAATATAATCTAATATAATATAATTCAATGTAATATTATAAATATATATTACTGTATAACAAAGTATAATAAAAATGTAATATAATATAATTCAATGTAATATTATATAATATGTGTAATAAAAACAAAATAAAATCGAATAGAATAATGCCTCTCGTAACACAAGCGATAATTTTTATCAACTACCAGCGGAGCTGAAGGGTTGTTGAAAAGTTAGCTGATTACATTTTTTGTGGTAGAACGCCTCTCTGATTGGGAGCGTAGAGGGAGGGCGGAAGCAAAGCGTGCGGCAGTTTGCCTTCTAAGTATCCCTGAGTGGATCACAAAGGTCTTTAGTGCTGCAGGTAAATGGGCTGTAAGGCAATCTGTTGCCGTCTATCCTACTCAGTCAGGGACTGTAATGGGGAGCTGATGTTTGGCGCTGCTGTACAGGCCGGGATTACTGAGACACTAAGGGGGTTTTAGCCACCTGGGTGAAAACCTCATTCCTACTCGCCTCACAAGGCTGAAAGTGGTTTGGGATCTGAGAAGCCTCTCCAGCCGGGAAACGCTGTTGATCTATTACCAGATGTGTCAACTGGGTGCTGAGACCTCATTAGCATACATCCCAGGTAGCTGTCCGACCCTCATAGTTGCGGCAACATTGTCGGCGTGGGCGACTCGCCTCGCATGCAGATCAAATACGGATGAGTATCTCTTTCTGTCTGTGGTTCTAAATGTGAAAAAGCTTCCCTTTGCGACTCGGTGGAACACCTCATTACAAGGATTTCATCCAAGCGCTTTTTAATATAAGCCAACTGTCTGAAGGTGTACGGAATCAGTCCGGAGACCAAATTTAATGGCTGGATGATTATGCATTCATTCAAAGAGGTGATGGGCACTTTGTGAATAAAAATCATACACTGGCTATTCTGCTTAATTAATGCAGTTTTCCTTTACTTTCTTTAAAGTGAGCCTGGCGCAGTTTAAAATCACGTACGTACGGAGGCCAAAAGTTTCTATATGTTGTGTTTTTTCTTTCTAGAACTTCAATTTTTTGTTTTATTAAACCTTGCACACTGCGTTCGTACACGGCGAGGAGCGTTTACACGTTTAACGAATGGCTGTGCGGATGTTCCTTAACAAACAAACAGAAATCTGAACAATTATGCAAATTAGCATTCATCAAAAAACAAAACAAAACAAAAACTACTGCAAACCCTCATGAGCTTGACCATCTGACCATCTGAGGGCTCCACAGACGACTGACACATTTAAAAAAAGGACTTAAAACTTTCCTTTTTAGCAGAACCTATAACTTTAATTAACATTGCTGCTTTTTGGTCATATTTATATGTAATTATTATAATATTTTTTTATTGATACTTTTATCTGCTTTTACCTTGTAGCACTTTGAGATTTGATCAAAATGTAAAGTGCGTTATAAATCAAATGTATTATTATTATTAATATTACCTGAAGATTGAACCGTGCTGCATCGTCACGTCGGGGAAATGTTGATTACAGGCATGCAGTAAAAAAAAAAATTCAATTCACGTTTTAGGACTAGAATCTGTGTATGCACTGTAAAAAGAGAATAGTTTGATCAACTCAAAAGACTTCATCAACTAGTAACACTCAATTAAATGAAGTATTTCCAACTTAAATCATACTTAATAACTTCATTATTTGAGGTTAGAAGTTTCAATTTCTTTAATTAAAATTTCAACAATTTTCTTTTTACAGTATATGTTAAGATCCCATAGGCATAAAAAAAAAAAGTTATACGTATCTTCAAAAGACTTAAAATATAAAACAGTGAATAAATATTTGTTTATGAAAGTATTTTATTCATGCAGCATTTTAAAACAATTATTACATACTGTAAAAAGAGAATTGTTTGTAATTCAAAAATTTTTTTTTACTTACAAAATAAATTCAGAATTTACAACTTGAATTAATAAGTTCAAAAGCACTTGATTTAATTTAGGCTACTATATGAAATAATTTCTTTTAATTCACAAAACAATTTTCATTTTACAGTGCATGATTAGAACCCAGAAGCATTCAAAGAAAAATTGAAAAAACTTCCAATTTTCTTAAAAAATTAGTGTTTCCAACTTAAATTTGAAGCTTAATTTAATTTTGTGTTAACACTGAACAAGTTCTTTTTTCTTTTCATATATATATATATATATATATATATATATATATATATATATATATATTTTTTTTTTACAGTGTATGTATTTTTGGTCATGTTGAGGTTTGAAACGGGCATTTAACCGGAAATTATGAAATAAATCAGCATCCCTGAAACCGAACCACTTACACGCGGACCGATCAGCCATAACATTAAAACCAGTGGTTCGAATGATTGGCCACACCTCTGCAGACAGGGAACATCTAACAAGAACTGTAATCTTAGAGATAATCGGACACCAGTTGTCGAGACATAAAAATATGATATTTTTAAGATTCATACGCTTTGCCAATTTCCCCCTCTTCCAACACGTCAACTTTGAGGACAAAATGATCACTTACTGCCAAATATATCCCACCCACTGACAGGTCAGGCAATTATAAGAAGATCCTGTTCATCTTCTCTCTGGTTGTTCCCTTTAGGTACTTCTGTATCCATCGTAAACTGTCCTCTGCATCCTCTTCTGTCATCCCAACCAACTGCATGTCCTCTTTCACCACATCCTGAAACATCCTCTTTTGGTCTCCTCTCCTTCCCCTCTTTCCCCCTCCTCTTTCTCCAGCATCGTCCTACCAACAGATCCACTATCCTTCCGCTTCACATCTCAATCTGTCCTCTCTAACTTTGTCTCCAAGACGTCTCACCTGGGCTGTCCCTATGATGTCCTCCTTTCGAATTCTGTCCTGTTCTGAGAGCATCTGAACATCTTCAGCGTAGCCTACTGTCTTTTGGTCAGAATCTGTAAACCATCCAGCAGAGCTGCTCTCACCACCATTTTGGAAACCTTTTCCCTTCACTCCTGCTGTTACTCTTCTGTCACAGATAACTCCTCGCACTCATCTCCACCCTGCCTGCACTCGCTTCTTCTCTTTTCCACAATCCCTGTTGCTCTCAACAATTGACCCCATGTACTTAAACTCCTGCACCTTCTCCACCTCTGCTCCTTCATCCTCACCGTTCCTCCATCCTCATTCTAAGACCTTCATTCCTCTTCTCTCCAGCGCAAACCGCCTCTTCTCCAGGTTTTCCTCCACCTGCTCTCTGCTGTCACCTCAGACCACAATGTCATCCGCAAACAACCTAGTCCACGGAGACTCCAGCCTGACCTCATCTGTCAGCCTGTCCATCACCATAGCAAACAAGAGGGGGCTCAGGGCCAATCCTTGATGCAGTCCCACATGCTGCTCTCATATATCCTGCGCCACTTCTCCGTCACCCCAAACTTCCTAATGCAATCCCACAATTCCTCCGTCGGCGCTCTGTGGTACGATTTCTCTAAATCCACAAAAAGACACGCTGTAACTCCTTCTTACCTCTACTTCTCCACCAGCACTCTCAAAGAGCTCTTTCTGTACTACAGACCACAAATATTACCCTCTTTTCTTAACCTAGCTCCCACTACTCTTTCCCACTTCTTAATAGTGACTCATCAGTTTCTGCTTCAGTCGCTGCTACAGCTCTGCAAAGCGGCCCTTGTTCTTGAAAATCAGCGCTTTTCCTCCAGTCCTCAGGCATAATATAAGAAAATCGGCTTTAGTCATTTCACCTGTAAGTGGTTATAATGTTATGGCTGTTTGAAGAGTGAGGCAATAAAAGAGGGAGAGAATCGTTAGTGGAAATTTCCCTAATATCCGATCCTGACATTCAACCAGCACAATAAAGGATGTGAACCAACTACCTACACTAATGTCAGCGTGAACATAATAAAGGTATTTACAACCTTTCCAGGAAACCTCGTCATCAGCCGACCCTTTCTATTTGTATTTTTTTTGTACAACACTATACCAGCACACATCAGGTCTAATGGCCGTATTTGCTGGTCATGAACTTTGCAAGTAGGACCTGCCATGTCACATTGGCCGGTCACTCAGCATTACGATTCTCCGCGGCCTTTAATGGCAGCTGATGACAGTCGGGCCTTGATCCGAGCTCTTTCCCCTGACTGCCGGTTGTTGGTAATGGCTGAGCCAGCGGTGCAGTGGGAAAGAAAAGACCACGGCAGGCTGCAAATCATCCTCCCCTCGTAGGGGAAAGGTCACTCTTGGAGACTGATAAATGTTAATTACTCTACGTTGGCATCAGTCGGAGAACGCAGCTGGTGCGGCGAGAAGAGAGCCGTCGTGATCCAGAAGACATGTTACTGGCAAGGATGGGCCTGGATTTTGTTCCTGTGAGTTGTATGTGTGGTTGTTTATTTATTTATCTGTTTTGATTACTTTCTCTTTAAAAAAAAAAAAAAAATTCTTCTTTTTCAGGTCCGATGAAATGTTGCCGCTCCTGGACATGTGGGGCAAAAGTATTTGCTTTTATCTGCACTCTAAGACATAAAACTTCACTTGAGACAACTAGGCTACTCGTTTGTCCCCGGCAGAAGGGGTATATTCCTGAAAAGTCCCCAATCTCCTGCATTGTACAAGCAATTCCCATGATTGAACTCCTCAAATTAAATATGAAGTTATGTCCGAAGAACAGTGTTTTTTTTTTTAAATTTGTAAAGAGCTCCCCCTAGTGTGTAATATATGAGCTATTATATTAATATATATGACACATACAAAATAGATCTCCTCGGGTGGATTCATATGTATCAAATTTGGACTAAATCGGACCAACAATTAGGAAGTTAAGTCCAAAAATCAGTGTTTCTGTAAAAAAAAAAGAAAAAAAAAGGCAAAAAAAAGCTCAACCTCGTGAGTAAAATATAAACTATGAGAGTAAAGTATGACATATAAATACATAAACACGTATCAAGGATAGATCTCCTTGAGTTGATCCATATGCACCAAATTTGGACTAAATCGGACTGACGGTGGAGAAATTAAGGACCGGAAAAAAACATTTCGGGACAAAGAGCTCCCCCTACTGAGTAAAATATAAACTTTTAGAGTAAAATATGATATAAATAACAAAGTTCTTCTTCAGTCGATTATATGAAATTATTGATTGAAAATGTTATGGAGATAAAGCGCCCCTTAGTGTCAGAAATATGCAACTGACCTTTCCCAAAATCAATCCAGTTCTTCCTCGCACTAAAGTCCATGTGGGTTTAAATTTTAACATGATCCATATTCTTGAATTATCGCGTTTGCAGCGGTAGAATGTGTCAGGAAATAGTCGCAGCTAAACCCACAACCCTCTAAGCGAATCTATATGGAAAATAATGAAGGAAAAGTGAAGAAGACAACAATGGAATTATTTATTAGGTGTAACAGCGTAATGGCTGTACATTTGTCCTCATTAATCTTTATAGATCCGCCAACGTTCTCGCTTCATTTCGGCCCAGCGGCAGCAGGAAAGGGTGGAATACAGCAAATCAATACTTCAGGGATTCGGCCTGGAGGAAAACACACGTCCTGTAGGCGAAGCATGAAGCAGATGGTGTGTCCTGAGGAAATACCAACAACAGGAAAAGCAGGATCGAAAGAGGAGGAGCGATCTTCTCTGCAAATCATCTCACCACCGGAGAAAAGGAGATGGAGGCAATTAGAGTCGAAGAAACGGACCGGAAAATACGATTAATACATGCTTCTTAAAAATCACAATCACAGCCTGATTTTATCGTTAGTATATCGCGATCCGGTTTCCTCGATCAGGCGATCCATCACATAAGTTTTCCATCCGTTTTTTATCCAGGAGTTAACGGTTTGCAGAGTGATGAGTCAATTAAATCTTCTAAAACGAATGTCTAGCCTCTATCTAACTTGAAGAATTCTATTTATTTGCAATCTTTGGTTAATCAGTGCTTCTTAGGATTCTATAAACCAATCAAGTTCTCATCATCAAGACTTTGCACTTTCCTTCGGATTATTTTCAAGAACTATGTCAGAAGTTATTCACAACTAGGTGAGGACCAACGCTGTCGTCCTCGGTAGCAATAGTTTACCCCCCAAAAGTCCCCAATCCCCTGCGTTTATAAATGAAATACCCCTGATCAAAAACCCCCTGATTGAAATATATATATATATATATTCAGAAGGAAACCTCAGAAGGAAACCTCAACAGGGTGCGCTGGAGATCACGGACCGATAAAGCCGGCAGAACAACCTCATCGAAAAACAGCGGAGATGGAGATCTGTCAAGAGTTCAATTCAGAAAGACTATCCTCTGGCACACTCGGGCCACGGTTACTGGTCGTCCAACTTGATTATCCTCACCTTTTTGCACATGCTCAGTCCAAATGACCTGCTTCACATTGTGGGGGATCAAATCATACCAGCTGCACTCATTCAGGCAGCCTCATCACTGCGTCCAATCACTGCGTCACACCTTCATGCTCCGCCCATCACCGTCAGCTGCTTTCCTTAAATATGACTCTCTCTCCATCCATCTAGTTCTTTCATGCTGCTGGTTCGCACGCCCTCTACCTCCCAATCTCTACCTAGTCAGCCTCATCCCTCATCAGCCGCAGCAGAGTCATCAGCCACCACCACCAGTGTCCAGACTCCACTATGGCGGATATTCCAAAGACTTTGTAATGAATCGTTTTCATCTTTTCTTCATTCTCTGTCTTCTCTGATTGAAAAATTATGCAAAGATAAACCGGGCACTCTCCACTCTCCTTTTTTTTTTTTTGCATTTAGATATTAGCAGAAGGTAAAACGGTGAAATGATTGGACCCCAGAGAGTCATCGTCTGCACAGTCTTTTCAAAAATGTTTTAGATTTATTTAAGTAGCTAGCATTAGCTGCATAGCTCGGAAGCTAACGATCACGTTGCATGGATTTGATCAGGCATTTTTGTCTGAGCACGGCTTCACATCTGAGCCTTAAAAATAAATCTCATGTACTGTAATAATGGACGAGATAAATCTCCTCCCCTGACAACATGTTTGCCGCACTAATGGGCCTCTCCAACTGTCCTCATTTCTCAATCAATTTCAGGGTCACTTTGACCTCCATGTGCTTTAAGGAATATCTGAGGGCTGCTTTATGTTGTGAAGGAGGACAGGTTTCAATGCAGTATTTGATATTTTATTCATAACATATCGTGGCCACGGCGCGTCGGTCCTCGCTGCTCTCATTCATCAGCACATTATGATATTGTCCTGTTTGTGTTTGTGCTGATGTGAAGAGGACATAAACAATGTTCTTTATATATATCTAATCAGGTCAGCCTTGGGTAATGACCCTTAATTAATATGTGTGTGTATGTGTGTGTGTGTGTGTGTGTGTGTTTGTCTGTGTGTGTCTGCATGTGTGCGTGTGGCTGTATGTGTGTGTTTGTGGCTGTATGTGTGTGTGTAAGTGTCTGTGTTTGTCTGTATGTTTGTGTCTATCTGGATGCATGTGAGTGTAAGTGTGTAGTGTGTGTCTGTATATATATGTTTGTGTGTATATGTTTGCATGTGTTTGTTTGCGTGTGTGCGTCTGTATGTGTGTGTAAGTGTGTGTGTGTTTGTCTGTATGTGTGTGTCTATCTGCATGCGTATGTATGTATGTGTGTTCGTGTGAATGTGTGTGTCTTTATGTACGTGGGAGTGTGTGTGTGTGTTAGTATGTGTGTGTGTGTGTGTCTGTATATATGTGTCTGTGTGTATATGTTTGCATATGTGTTTGTCTGTGTTTGTTTGCGTGTGTGCGTCTGTATGTGTGTGTAAGTGTGTGTGTGTTTGTCTGTATGTGTGTGTCTATCTGTATGCGTATGTATGTATGTATGTGTGTTTGTGTGTTTGTGTGAACGTGTGTGTCTTTATGTATGTGGGAGTGTGTGTATGTGTTAGTATGTATGTGTGTGTGTGTGTGTGTGTGTGTGTCTTAGTATGTATGTGTGTGTGCCTGTATGTATGTGGGAGTGTGTTTGTGTGATTGTATGTATGTGTGTATGTCTTAGTATGTATGTGTGTGTGTTTCTGTGTGTATCAGTGTGAGTGAGTGTGTGTGACTCTATGTGTGTGTATGTGTGTGTGTCTATGTATGTGTGCTTGTGTCTGTATGTATGTGGGAGTATGTTTGTGTGACTGTACGTGTGTGTGTTTGTGTATGTGTGTGTCTGTATGTATCAGTGTGTATGTGTGTGTGTTGCTGTATATATGTGGGAGTGTGTGTCTGTATGTATCGGTGTGAGTGAGTGTGTATGATTGCATGTATGTGTTTGTGTGACTGTATGTATGTGTGTGTGTTTCTATATGTATCAGTGTGAGTGTATGTGTGTGACTTTATGTATGTGTGTCTATATATGTATATATGTATATGTTTGTGAGCGTGTGTCTGTATGTAAGTGTGTTTGTGTGTGTATGTGTGTGTATGTGTGTGTGTCTATGTATGTGTGTGTGTTGCTGTATGTATGTGGGAGTGTGTGTCTGTATCTATCAGTGTGAGTGTTTGTGTAACTGTATGTGTGTGTATGTGTGTGTGTTTCTGTATGTATCAGTGTGAGTGTGTCTGTGTGACTGTATGTGTGTGTATGTGTGTGTGTCTATGTATGTGTGTGTTTCTGTATGTATCAGTGTGAGTGTGTCTGTGTGACTGTATGTGTGTGTATGTGTGTGTGTCTATGTATGTGTGTGTGTTTCTGTATGTATCAGTGTGAGTGTGTCTGTGTGACTGTATGTGTGTGTGTTTCTGTATGTATCAGTGTGGGTGTGTGTATATGCGTGTTAGTAGTGTGTACGTATGTGATTGAGCATGTATGTGTGCCCACACACACACACCCACACATACATTCTCAATCCTCTGCTCTCTGGTGGGTTTAATATCTACTGCATTACGAAGAAAACAATTAAACTGTGAAATCTTCGGTTGTGGAGGCGTCACAGCGAACCTCCTTAATTTAACATTTATACCAATGTGATTAATACTTCACTCAGCCTTTTTCCCTCCGCCCTTTAAGATTCCTTCCACACCTGCAGTGGCGGTGCCGCCGTGTGATGATGTATGGGCCATGGGTGGAGGAGACCCCGTCGCCCCGGCTGCAGAGGCGACCATGAAAGCTGAACTGACATTGACTCTTCACCATTACTTCTCTGTGTGATGCTCCGCTTATCCTCCTGGTGTCACTTTTGAATGTGAAGATGTCCGCCGTCAACTTAGCAACCATGAAGGAGCATCTATACTTCACTTTATTTCGCCTGACAAACATTTCACACGTGTTGTTAGCACGTGACATAAGACGAATCATATACAGTTAAACAATTACATTTGAACCTTTTGGTATAATAAACAACATTCGAAAGCTGTTTTGTCCACAGATATTCTGAGAGACATTACCTTGATTGCTATGAGGATTACCCATAATTCCCTGCCATTCCTATCCAGGACAGCAACCAATTCGAAAAAAAAAAAAAGTTCTCAGGCATAGCCGCGGTTATTGCCTTCTCCTCGGTGGCCCCTTTGAACCGTGGTGTCCCACATGGCTCCGTCCTTGGCCCCTTACCGTTTAGCATATACATGCTGCCTCTGGGTCATAATTTGAAACAGGTTAAATCAAATTTTTCAAATCAATAAATAGAGACTTAAAATGTGCTCAACCAAACAGCTGAGCAGGAAATTAAAGGGAACTGCATGAGACACCAAGGAATACCGTTTTTGAGTCTCCATCCATGTGAAGTTGTTTACCAAACCCAAGTAATTGTGTCTTGGGTGTTAAGCAAAAAAAAAAAGTTTGTATTGCCAGTTTATGCAAGTTACTAAAGCTTTAATTCTTTTGGTCGCACACCAGCGGCACTATGGCAAATTGGATTGTATTTGTTTTTCAAATTCGAGACAATAACAGTGGAGGAAAGGGGCTCCACCCGGCCCAGTGCCCAGAGACTGTCTGCACTTTGATGACATCATTTCAAGGTGCTTTGAGCATATACGCAATAAAATGAGCCGTACAGCACAGACAAAAGATAATTCTCCGTGGTTTTGTCATGAAGAGCACAAATCTATTTCATAGTAAATACATTTTAATAGTTTTAAAAGAAAATTGATTATAGTGGCTTTAAATTTCTGGTCCATTTGAAGGGAGCGGAACTATAAACTCATATTTACGATGCAGCGGGATGCATAGAAAATGTAGGAAACACGTCTTTATAGAAGATTTTTTAACACTGGAGACTATATTTCCTCATTTCCGGAGTCTTCCTTGCGCTTAGTTTCACGTATTTCTCCGGCTATTCTGGTTAATTAAAAATATTAATCCAATTTTTCACTTTCATCTTAAGGACTAGGTTGGCCCCTTTGTTTGCAATATTTTAAAAATATTATAAAAAAGCTGAACGGATACAACAATTGTGCTAATTACTCATTCGGAGCAAACTTTAATAACATCCACTAATTGTTTATCTGAACTCCAGGGTTTTTCTTCATGCTTGTATATAATTAAAATTCCTGTTTGTTGAATTTCTTTAATGTCACTAAATCATTGAGTAAAGTGGAACTATGCCTTCCTTCTCCGAGAGACTACATTCATATTCCAGACATCGCTGCAGCTATAAAGACTGAAAGCCACGTCGATGTTCTTACCCTGTTATCTCGGTGGTTTTATTCGCTCACCCTCTTGTGAACTTTGCGCTGCAGACATGCATCACATAGAAAAAGGGCAACGTTTCAGGACAAAAGGCAGCGATATAACAGGAATCTGAGCCTGTCGTAAAAAGAAAAAAGTCTTCAATTCATAAGTGCCATAGATATGAGGACAGCCTGTGCGCAAATCCATCAAGCTAGCCCGATAACATTATGATTATAGCTTTGTGGCACTGCCTTAGGATGTTCAATAAATGTGCAAATTTAGTCGCATTCCAAAGATCATCCATTCGTACGTTCTCTGCAACCTAGACCACACATTTCCAATGAAATACTGAAATGAATGTGCCAAAAATCACCAACAATGACTTGAGTTAGATGATTTTTGTTTATAAGAAAAGAGAGAAAGCCCTCAAACCTCTGCAAAGTTACAACAGCACCGTTCAGGACAAATTATTAATGTTATGAGTTATTGCCAGAATCTATATGTACAGACGACTCCAACAAACTCTCTGAGTATCTGTCAAATACTCTGTAGCCGCTAGTCTCCACCGCCTTCCACTTCAGCGTCTCTGTTCAGCCGACTGAGCCCCCAGCTCCAACCCCCGAAGGAACATCAAAGGAATCAAAGGATCAAAGGCAGCAATAGCCTCATTATGACTTCAATGATCCAAACGGTTTATTATTGTGTTTTATTTTAAATGCTTTAAAATATAAAGTCACCAAAATGTCATCTCATTAATATCTCAGTTATTGCCAGCCTCTAAATATACTGACAACTCAAACAAACTCTCTGAGTATCTCTAAAATACTTTTTTAGCCAGTCTTCTCCTGTGCCTTCCACTTCAGCATCTCTGTTCAGCACCACTGAGCCCCCAGCTCCATCCACAAAGGAACATCAAAGGGATCAAAGGAAAAAAGGCAGCCTAACAAACAGGAATGGAAACATAACCTCCTTTTGCTGATGTCACAATCATATCAACAACAAGTAACGAGGCACAGCAGCAACAGCAACAAGATTTAAATAACATCTGTTTGCCCCTCGCCTCCACTTTTCATTCCACTCTTCTTCTTTGAGTCTCACGTTCGCCTCTTCTGTCAGGTTTCTCTCATTTAGTATCTAAAATACTTGCTTTGCACTGAGGTTTCTGTGGTGACAGTGTGACGATCCACCTCATTGCAGCATCCAGACATCTGGGGAATAACTATCTGCAGTGAAAACTTAGATGATGTTGATAATTTAGGTATTATCTCAATAAGGTTAATAAAATAGTTTCTAAACTGTAAGAACGCTGTCACACCTAAAAATCTGAACCAAAGCACAAACCAAGGTTTGGGATTTTGTTAGATCCCGTTATTTCTATTTTTCCGTCAGACCCTATCACCATTAAATACCTCTTCCTCTCCCCGTGTGCTACTGTGGCTCATTTTTAACTTCCTCTTTATTTCCTCTGTTTTTTTTCCTGTTTTCTTTTATTGCCCGCTATGAATTTCTGTAATGGATCCAAAACGCTGAGTCATACAAAAGAAAAAGGGCATTTAGTTTGGACCCAAGGAAGATTCAGATCTTTAATAAACTGAACACCGAAAAAAGCAGGTTCCGTTTGTCTGACTAAAGTCTGAAGGTTTGGATTTGGACCTTCATTCAGGAACCACAGCTGTAAATTCTGCCCCCGAGGGGCTGCTTACATTCATTCATTATCCGTTACCGCTTATCCTGTTCAAGGTCGCAGGGGCTGGAGCCTATCCCAGTCGACATTGACCAAGAGGCAGCCTTCATCCATAAAAGCCCGGTTCCTCACAGACAGAAAGAATACATTGGAGTTACGGTAGATTTAGAGGCTGGCATTTACTCAGACATTAATGGAAGAATCTACATGAACTCTAACCAAACCTAGGGAACTGTTGTGTCTTGGCAGCGGTTTTGCACCCTCTGATCACTTTTTCTAATTCTCAGTAGTTTTTATGAACTCTGAATATCTTTTAAAACCTATTTAAGAAAAGCTTTGTCATGTAAACTGGGCCTGTCTGAAAGTCTGGACCAAACAACGTTGGTTGTGTAGTTAGGCAAAAAAACAGTGTTTTTTGTAAAAAAAAAAAAGAAAAAAGAAGCTTCCCCTAGTGAGTAAAATATGAACTATTTGAGAAAAATATGACATAAAGATGATAGATCTCCTCAAATTTGGACTAGATCAGACCAGGGGTTAGGTAGTTGTATCTGAAAACAGTGTTTTCCATAAAAAAAAGAAAGAAAAAAGATCCGCCTACGGTATCAAATATGAATATTTGGAGTAAAACATGATATGTAATCTTTATGCACCAAATTTGGACAAAATTGGGCCAATGGTTGAGAAATTAGGGACTGTTTTGGAGATAAAGCTCCCTCCAGTGTGGGATATATACATTACTGACCTTGACCTAAAACAATCCAATTCTTCCTCACACTAGGGACTTTGTGTGTATAAAATTTGCATATGAAATAGTTGAAAATGACGATTCCATAAATTCGGACTCTTCTGGGCTGTAATAATAGTATGAAACCGTTTACGGTCACAGGAAGTGTAATGTGAAACATAATAACATAGAGACACCCTTTCAAAATAAAACAGGAAACACAAAAACAACAACATGACTTTCAAAATAAAATAAACCCCAGAGACTAACCATGATAACTATACAATACTATATGAAGAAAAAACACTAAACCAAATACAAACATGACGCGTCACACACAAACAGGTCCTGACAGAACGTCACGTATGAATGACGGTTGCGTCTCGGTCATGTGACACTACATAGAGGGGCTGCCTGATGTAATCTGAGTAAAGAGGAGACAGAGATGCATATTTTATACGAGAGAATTCCACAAAGTCAGCTCATTCTTTAAACTTCTCACTACATTTTGCAGGATGAGCGTCTGCCAAGAAGCTTGCAGCTGTAATAACCCGTCCCGGGGTGAAAGCCGGAGACGCTCTAGAGCCAACGGGCGACATCTCATAAGAGAGGAAGGCATCATTTAAAATTTGCGCGGGGTCACGCAGATTCTCTCCGCCATTCCAACTCCGCAATCGCGTAATCTGTTTTAAGTCTATTTTCAGCTCTTTCATCAGCAGCGTACTTAACGCCCACTGTGGGAACTGTTATGTGAGAGAGTTTGCAGAATGATTCCGCTTCTATTAAAAAAGGGCCGCAGTTTCCTAGAGGAGGAACGGCGGCGAGTTTACAAGTTTCATGTGCCAGCAGTTAAAAGCGATTCAATCAAACACAAAATAAAATGTGTGGAAAAGAGGAATAATTGGTTTGGTCTATTCATATATTCAACAGTTTGTGTTTTAGGCATGCAGCAGAAGCTCTCTTCAGTTACTTATACGGCAACCGCGATAAACTTAAATCCTCAGACCACATTAAAAGCAAGCCAGAGGGGATCGTGGAGGTCGTCCTCTGAATGTTACTGTGGCTGCCAAAATGAAAAGGAGAAAACCTCTTTGACAGAAATAGAAGTTAAGGGTGGAAATGGTTTTTTTCTTAAAAGCAAATTAAAGCAGGCAGAAGACGAAGCGATGAGGGGCTGATGTCAGAAACCGTTGAAAGAAACGTGTCTCTGAGCCGCTGACACTGTTATGATCGGCGCTTTATGAACACGCACATCATTTAAAACCTCCTGTCACTGATTTCTCCTCAAAGCTTTCATTTTTCAGCATTAAATAGAATTCAACTTTTATGCAATAACACTTTGTAAAACGCCCACCGGCTTCCATAAATAACAAGCTGGAAACATCATAAATACACGGTTGCTTGTTCAGCTTGAGTGAAATACGATCATCCCTTATGGCACCGATAAAATACGCAATCCATATTTTATGTCGCTCCTGAAGACGGCGGCACATAACGCCTTCGGTCTCATCTGTGACGGTGGAAATTTGGAAATTTCTCACTTTGAATCTCGTTTGACTGGAAAAGTGTTGGAGCCAAAATCAGGGAGTGGAGAAGACAATGACGTGGGGTGACGTCAGGGAAAGCCCAAGTTGGGTCCCGAATAGAAGGCGGTCAAACACACTTTATTTGTTTTAATGACGTGATATGTTGGTTGTTGTGACATGAGCCATGGGGCGACAATATTCTCTTTTTTTTTTGACCAACTAGAAGTTAATATTGGATATAATGTCACACAGATCGATGGAATATATATCAGAGTACATGGATCTTCCATATCCACTCCCCAACTTTATGGAAATGCGAGGCTAAATTGCAGGAATACCCCTTTAATAATGCAATTACTCCAAACTTGCTCTTCTTTTGAAGTTTTTCTACATTTTTTTTTTAAACAAAATGAAGACCAAAGTCACCTGCTCAGTATTTACTTCATAACTGAGATGTTGATGGATCCTCACCCTGCATGCAGTCGATTCTGCAGAAACCTGCGGTGACCCCCTCCGGACCGCAGGTTTCCCAAACCCTATTTTGTTTATGCCGTTTTAACGCCACTTATAAGCTGTGAATGTTGCTTAATGCACTGCACAGTTCCCAATTTAGCGACTGTGCAGAGGAAAATATACCCTTCAGGTTCTGCTCGGGTCTCGTGAGGCTCCAGGGCAGCAGCTTGCAGTCTGCGGTCTCCCGCTGGGGGGCACTGTTGGTTCTCATGACCGACCCACGGCACAACAGGTTGCCCTGACTGAACACTGATGAAGCATCCAGGTTACGGGAGCGGCAAAATAAAAATCTATTAGATGCTGTTTTGTGTCATTGTTAATCACTTCAACATAGAGACGTTAGATGATAAAGATTCTACATTCTAAACATGCGCCTAAGACCCCCCCCCCCCCTTTTTTTTTCCCTTTAATTCACTACGGATGTGCACGGATGCTTTCCAAGCTTTCCCTTATATTTATGTCCTATTCTGTAGAAAAAAGGTCACATTTGAGCTGCTGCTGCGCACATTTAGCTGAAAATATGCAGAGTTTCTACTGTTTCCACTGCCGGGATTGATCTTTTTCTCTCCATCATTCTTCTCTCCGGAACTCCTTAGAATGAATATATACATTATATATATATAAATATATATAATATATATTTATATATATATATGCATTACGGATAACTTTAATGTTGAAAAAATAAATACGCCATCACAGTGTGATGTGAGGCTGGGATGATGCGCACTGACGCGCGCCCGCAAACCCCTCTAACCCCCTCTGTGCCATTCCAGCCAAGAGTGCGCGTCCCATTCTTCCATCGGTTCGAGCTCCAGCAGCAACCTCCGGTCCGCAGTCACGGGGTGCACAACTGCAACGACTCAGGATCCACGTCAACACCCCCACCACCACCACCTGCACCACCTGCACCACCGCAGCGCGCGGGTCTTAATCGCGTGGAAAGTTGGAGGAGTGTTTTGCGTGGCATCGCCGCATTCAGGTGTTGTGGAGCTCTGCGCACTCTGTGAGGAGGAAAAAAAAAAAGATTAGAGAAGAAAGAAGAAGAGGAGAAGAATTAGTGGCGCGTTTTGTCGAGTCTGAATAGAAAAATAACAGGTTGGTGAGGACTTATTTTTCTATTTTTTCCTCCTTTTTGTGTGTGTGTGTGCGCGCTCGTGTCGCCGGTGGCAACATTGCAGCTTGTTTAAAAGACACGCCAGTCCATGGATGGATGGATGGATGGATGAGGCGTCGCATCCTCAACAATCAGAGAAAAATGGTAAGAAGCAAAGAAATCCACACTGCATCACTTCCACGTGTCTCATTCATTCATTCATTCATTCGTTCACTCATTCATTCACTCATTCATTCATTCATTCATTCACTCATTCATTCATTCATTCATTCATTCATTCATTCTGCTGTGCCTGTTTTTACAGGTGTTAAATGTAGAAATGCTCCATTTGTCCCATAATTGGTCACTATATGCCTTCACACCTGTTTCATCATCATCATCATCATCACCATCTCGCTGCAAAACAATAAAAACAGGGACTTGTATCTCTCAGAGTCTGCAGCCAAACAATAATAAGTGTTTCATTCTCACGCATTCATGTCTGTGACGGCAGGTGGTGTCACGCGGAATACTGTTCGGCTTCATATGGAGGACTGCTCAGAGAGGATAGATCTCTGCTGAGGGACTTTACTCCCCCCACCCCAACCCCCCCTGATTGAACATCCACAGCGAGACATGGGGCCACTCAGGTGCGTGGGTCTCAGCGCGCTCCTCCTGTACACAGGTAAGAAGCCTCAGCTCGAGGTCAGGGAGCTTCACGCATCCAAAGAGGAATTATGGAAATGTTTGGGGAAGGGGGTGGGGGGTGTTGGGGTCACATAAAAAGAGATGATGTAAACGCATCAGCTTTTCACAGAGCCATTTTATTCAGTGTGGGACATTTAATGAAATGCTAATTATTTCCTTTCAGCCAAGAGGACATATATGATTTATGAGACATCCAATAATTAGCAGTAAGCTGCAGAGGCTGCATGCGAGAAATGATAATGAAACGTTGTATTAACACGAATGAGCTGTGGCCGTAGCCCGGAGAGAGAGAGAGAGAGAGTGGGTTCGGGTGCTCTTGCAGCAACTTAAATGGGATGCGGTGTGGGAGAGTGGAACAGCAGAGCAGCAGGAATAACCCCCCCTCTTTGTATTTGTCTGCAAAAAAACTTGTCTGTGTGTGGAAGATAATTTTGTGGGGGGGGGGGATCATAACCTATTTGCACCCACATGTGGATTTTATTCTAGTGGTGGTGCAGGATGTTCACTGTAAGAAAAGAAAAAATGCCTCAGGGAACCTTTTGCCAGCACTTAAATAAGGACATGGTGATATATTGATTGTTTTCTCTCCTGTTCACCTAATAATGTCTGTAATTACACCACCTGGATATCAAATTTCTGCATTAACCGCTTTAAGATAAAAATAACGAGTTGTAGTAAGTTAATAAAATAGGCTTGACAACTATGTTGTTTTTTTTTCGACATTGAAAAAACACAAAATACTTTGTCATATATTTGTCATGCTACAGGTATGTAGGTCAGAGGTCATATTATATTATATTATATTATATTATATTATTTTGTATTATATTACATCATTTTGTAATCTATTATATTATATTATGTATTATTTTGTATTATATTGTATATTTTGTATTATATTATATTATATTATTTTATATTATATTGTATTATAATATATTTTATTATTTTGTATTATATTATATTATATTACAGTATATTATATTATATTATTTTATATTATAATATATTATATTATTTTGTATTATATTAAATTATATTACAGTATATTATATTATATTATTTTATATTATTTTATTTTATATTAAAATATATTATATTACATTATTTTATGTTATATTATTTTGTATTATATTATATTATAATACAGTATATTATATTATATTATGATATATTATATCATTTTGTATTACATTATATTATTCCACATTATATCATATTATATTATATTATATTATTTTATAGGTAGCTATTCAGTCATGTAGCATCTTTTAAGCTAATAAATAAAAAGTCTAAAGAAGAAACTTTGCATAAAAAATAAATTTTTATCTTCTCAAAACTACTATTTTTATAAGGAAAGAGAAAAACCCTTAAGGTTCAATTTGATGAGAAGGAAAATTGGCTTTCAAACTTTCCTACCAATGATAAAACATGCGGTAGTTATCAAACATTCTTTTTTTTGTTGAGGAGGAACTAATCCACATAACTCCCTTTAGTTTGTTTGTTGACGATAATTTAATTAGAAGTTGTGATTATTCAAAAAGATTGTTGCAAACAATTTTGATTCATTTTGTTTGTACGGCCCAAACATTTGTTTTGACAGTGTGTGGGCTTGTGCTGACATGATTTCATAGTCTTTATTCACAAAAACAACAACAATGGGAAACAAAGATGGAGCAAATAGTTGTTTTAGAGGAAAAGCTCACATTAAACGCCGGAAAATACACAAAAAAAGAGGAAAAATTCTGCTAAATTTCAGTCTTTATTCTGCACACAAACATTCTGTGTGTGTATAGAGTTTAGTAGTGTTTTATTCCTTATTTACTCCAAGGTTGTTACCTCCTCGCTTCTATTTTTTACATCTACTTGCAACATAAAGAGGAAAAACTTCTTAATCCAACAAAACTGTTGGAGTGTGAATCATCAAGCGTCACTCATTTAATAAGAAAAGAATCTCATTGCTGAGATGTTGGGGACGTCGTCCACAACAGAAGCAGCCTGATTGTTTTTGACAGAGTGAAAAAAGACGGACAGTTTGTCCCCAGTATCTTAATTACTTTAGAGAGTTGAGCAGAAATCAGATGCAAATTAATGCGTCTCCACTTCGCTTCTTCTGCAAATTAATCAAGAAGGAGATTTCAATGATTTTGGAGCTTTTGGAGGGATGTGTGCGATTTAAACAAAAAGTGTGTTTATTTATTCTTTACCCTTCGGACCGAGGCGAGACGGCTGTTTTCTCGTGGGTCCAGGCTCTTAACTGCATGGGTCAAACTCAAGGCCAGGTCGGGTCTCGCCATGAAGGCAGTTTGCTGTGCTGCATATTGGACTTACTGTGTATAAAAAACTACAGGGAACCGAAGCCTTGATAGCATCTCAGTAGCATCACGCAGCTTTGCTATGACGTATTCATGTAGTTGAAGCGGAGGGAAGGCGGTGAAGGTAAATGAAGTGCGTGATGGAGTCTTCTATGTAATGAGGAAGTGGCGATGCTCGATGGAAAACGATTAACAGAAGCACTTTGACATCAGACATAGAGTAAGTTATGCTAACCTTGGCGAAGAAGAAAAACTAACATAAAGTCTTGGAACTAACAACCAGCCAGACTGAGTTCTCATCATAATATTATCACAAAAGTTCTAGTATGAAAAATTAAAAGCAGCAGCTTTAATACGGATTTTCAGAAGATGCAGAATGTATGCTAAATGTTCGAAAGTCGGCTTTTTACGTTATTTTTTGCTACATTCCTGATTCCACCCTTTAATGTCATGCTCAACTGTTTGGTTGAGCTAATACTGCGTCTCTATTTCTTGCTGAAAAATGCGACAGAACCTGTTCATAATATGACCCAGTAGCAGCATGTATATGCTAAACAGTAAGGGGCCAAGGAGAGTGCTCTGATGCACACCACAGTTCAAATGGGGCCACCAAGGAGGAGGCATTAACCGAACCGACCGAAAGATCGAGCTAATCGAAACTACTTGGGATTGAGATAGCATGCACGATGTATGTTCTGATTGCTGTTTTTTAAAGCAGTTTATCTTATAGTAAGTAAGTGAGTATTTATAGTCAATCTAAGTACGGGGAAAGTATCGCAACAACTGAATAAAAACGCATTTTAAAATTTTAATCAAAAATGTATAAAAGAAAAAAAAAATCTTTTTAAGTGAGTAAGTAAGATTCAGGCAGGTGAAAAAATTGTATTCAAATTTCCCCTGGTTCCGTCCATCGCCTTATTCTCTTCAGGCGAAAGTAGAGAAGAAGAAAAAACATCCTATCCTGTCAATCAAACCCCCCTGGTCTGCAGCGTCTCAGAGGAGGTTATAACTCTCCAGCCACCTGATTGCTTCACCGAGAGAGCTTCTCGTCTCTTGTCTGAGAAACATACACTGTCAAACTGTCCATGGGGACGTTTAGAAATACTCCATATAGCCCGGCGTCCTGCAGGATGTTATATAGACTGTTTTTAAAAGTGAGGGTTGAGATCCGTTAGTCGTACGAACATTTCTCATCCAGGTTACCACTTCACAGTAAGAGTAAATCAGGACTGTTGCAGAGGCTGTAAACGGCGGCTTTGTGACTTTATTGATACTGAATTAAACAAAATTATCTTTTATTATATCCATGAAAAGTCAGTGGATATTATGGGATATGATAGTCATTGATGCCGCAGAAGATCCGTTATTTTAACGCGATAAGTCCAAAACTATTTCATGGATCATCATCAAATGTTCTACCCACATGCACCTTGGTGCGAGGAAGAACTGGATTGATTTTGGTAAAGGTCAGGTGTATATTTCGGACACTAGGGGGAGCTTTATTCTCAAAAGTTTTCCGCTCATGATTTTCACAACAGTTGGTTCGAATTAGTCCAAATTCGGCGCATATGAATCGACTCTCAGATCTATCTAATATGTTTCATATTTTACTCTCATGATTCATGTTTTCTCTCACTAATGGGAGCTTCTTTTTAAAATTTACATTTTTTTAAAATTTCTTTACAAAAAAATAACGTTATTCGGACATAACTTCCTGAATTCTGGTCCGATTTAGTCATAATTTTGTGAATCGGCTTGAAGATCTCTATCTTGAATATATCTATATATATATATATATATAGATATATACCAGAATTTAATATAATACTTCATATTTCACCCACTAAGTGGAGCTTGTTTACAAAAAAACACTGTTTTTCAGACGTAACTTCACATTTAATTTAAGGAGTAAAATCAGGGGGGGATTGCTTGTACAATGCAGGGGGTTGGGGGCTGTTACCCTTGCTGTCAGGGACGACAGCGTAGGCCTAGTTTAACTTTGGGGCTCCCACTAGAGCAGATACATCCACCATATGTCTATGGGCTGGCTGAGCCCTCCAGTAGGATTTGCATTGTAAGGGAAAATGAGAATTATTTTAATAGGAAGGGGAGAAAAATGGAATCCACACCAAAGTCTAATGGGATCTTTCTTGGCGCATTCCCAGAAAACATTCTCTTCACACACCTAAGAATGTTTTTTTTTAATCATGTTAGCGACATAACTCCAGGGATGGCAGTGGTGAACAAGACTGAAGAGGAAGAGTAGCTCTACATCCTTTTGAAGGGGCAGGCGGACACATTGAAAGAAAGAAAAAACAACCTGGTGACTCAAGAAATTCTTAGAGATTTTGAAAGAAGCGAGCATCTGTGGGGAGAAAAGAACAAGGTGGCCAAAGCTGACATCCCAGAAATCCCGAGCCAAGAAGCCTGGACTCGTAGACTCGAGCTCCGCAACGCCCTCAAAGGAGGAAGAAAAAAAGTTGGTCAATGTTTATGAGGCCCCGAAAGCGGAGAAGGAGACCATGAGTCGGCAGAAAGATGCACCTTATGAAAAGAAATCCAGAAACTTAACAAAAGACTGGATAGATAAAGAAAGAAAGAGAAAAAAAAAAGCCCTGGCGGCCAAAGTGCACAGAGACGAAGGTAAAGGAAGGGACAGTCAGGAGACGAGGTGACGCCAAATGTTTAAACGACAACTTCAAGCTGAAGCGTCACTGAGAGCATTAAAGTATATATACCTCACCTGTGCTGCAAAAAGATTTGACAGCTCTGTCATCGACGGAAGGGAAAATGTTCTTAGAGCAGATCTAGGTCAGCAGACGGATCTACATTAGAAAGGTTTTAAAGGATGAAGCCAAACAGGTGGGAAGCTGGAGAGAAAAGCCCCGATAAAACTAAGTAACGTCATGATTAAAGGACATCCTGAGGTCTAAACAACAACTCTAGATGAAGAAGATGTGATGAAGGAGAAGGCACGATTAAGGAGGTTCGTGTTGAAGAGCTGAATGTTTTTTAAGATAGAAAATGGAGAGAAGAAAAAGGTTGAATAAAGAAACTGATGAATCAAAATGAAAGAAACAGATTTGGACATTTTTTTTGGTATGTTTAGCAAAAGCGTAACTTTGATTTCTACAGAAACAAGATGCTATAATGTGTTTTTTACTTTATTTTTTAGCGTCTTGATGCTGATTTTTAGTTCAATGTAAAATAAAACGTCTCAATTTATTGTAATTTTTCTTAAATCCCTTTAATGCCCTGCTCCACAGTTTGGTTGAACTCATTTTGAGTCAAGTTTTCTAATTGAAAAATGTCAATCAACCTGTTTATAATGTGACGCAGTGGCAGCATGTTTATGCTAAAGAGTAAGGGGCCAAGTACGGAGCCCTGGGGGACACCACATGTCAAAGGGGCCACCAAGGAGGAGGAGGCATTAACCATGGCTGTTATTGTACATGAAATACAACATTTATAAGTTACATCATTTTATAAGTCTAAGTTTCTTTTTCTACTGTTTAAAAAAAATGCTTGAATAAACAATTTGTTTGTTTGAGGAGATCAAAGGCATCAACTTATGGTAATGTCTAAAATTCTGCCAAAATAAATAGGGTTAGCTGAAATAAATGAATAAAAAAGATAATAGTTTCTATGTATAATATTCTATTCTGCGTAGTTCTGATGCTTGGTATAAACTAGAGTGGGAGGATTCTCCCACAGAGTGTGACGGATTACAGGCAAGTTGAAAAGTTAGGAAACGAAAATGCAATTTAGTCTCAATTTAATAATAGCTTTTTGTGTCTCTTAACATCACATTTATCACACACACACACACACACACACACACACACACACACACACACACACACACACACACACACACACACACACACACACACACACACACACACACACACACACACAGACACACACAGACACACACACACACGAAAACACACTCACAATCAAACGCACACACTCACGCCCACACACACATATACATGCACACACACACACACACACATACAAACATGAAAACACACTCACAAGCAAACAAAAACTCACATGCACACACTCACACACACGCTCACAATCAAACGCACCCACGCACACACACGTGCACACACTCACACACACATGCGCACACACACACACACACACCCACACAGACACACACACAGACACACACAGACACACAGACACACGAAAACAGACTCACAAGCAAAAAAACACTCACATGCACACACTCACACCTACACAGACACACACATGCACACACACACACACACACCCACACACTCACAATCAAACGCACACACTCACACCCACACACACTCACGCCCACACACACATACATGCACACACACACACACACACACACATACAAACATGAAAACACACTCACAAGCAAACAAAAACTCACATGCACACACTCACACACACGATCACAATCAAACGCACCCACGCACACACACGAGCACACACTCACACACACATGCGCACAGTCACACGCACACACACATACACACTCACAAGTTCATACACTCACTTGCACACACACACACTAACAATTGTGCGCGCACACACACTCACACACACACACACATGCAAACACACATAAACTCTCAGAAACACACACTCACACACACACATGCAAACACACAGAAACTCTCAAAAAAACACCCACGCACACACACACACACACACACACAGGACTAACAGCTTAATCACGGCCCTCAGTGGCGTTCCGGATCTTTGAAGAAGAATGTTCTCTCATGTCTGATCTCCATTTCCTGTGAGGAAAGGTCACCTTATCCACCGCAAACACATCCGCCTTATCAGACCACCACCTTTAACACTTGTTACAGCAGAAGACGAAAAACAAACATGTGCAGAACAGTTTGGATTTAACCCTAAAAGTAGAACAAGACTCATGAATACATTACATTCAATTTCTACATAAAACAAATCCACCTGCATCTGCGTCTGTTTCTGCGTCTTTGTCTGCGTCTGTATCTGTTTCTGTGTCTTTGTCTGCGTCTTTTTCTGCGTCAGCATCTGTTTCTGCGTCTTTGTCTGTTTGTGCGTCTGTTTCTGCGTCTTTGTCTGCGTCTGTATCTGTTTCTGTGTCTTTGTCTGTGTCTTTTTCTGCGTCAGCATCTGTTTCTGCGTCTTTGTCTGCGTATGAGTCTTTGTCTGCGTCTGTTTGTGCGTCTGCATCTGTTTCTGCGTCTGCGTCTGTTTGTGCGTCTGTTTGTGCGTCTGTTTGTGCGTCTTTGTCTGTTTGTGCGTCTGTTTCTGCGTCTTTGTCTGTTTGTGCGTCTGTTTGTGCGTCTTTGTCTGCGTCTGCATCTGTTTCTGCGTCTGCATCTGTTTCTGCGTCTTTGTCTGCGTCTGCGTCTGCGTCAATCATTGTGACAACTCTACCTCCTTGTGTGAAACACCTATCCGACTAGAATAAGATGAGTTACGGTATGGTGGTGGTCTCGGTATGTTCCGGCAAAAAAAAAAATCTGTTGCATTCCTGTAGGGAATCTCAAAGGAAGAAAATCCGTAAGAGGGTCCAGCGTTCTGCAGTGACATAAGCGCTGCCACCCTGGCTCCACCCCTTTTTCCGTAAATGACCACTGCTGCCCTCATTAAACAAGGATGTTGACAAACGGCAGGTTTGTCTCCCTGTGAGATCACCTGCCAGGTAAGATTCCATCGGATAACGCCGAAATTTTGTGCGGTGAACTTTAATCCAGCCGCCTTTCGTGTGTTAATCTTCTCCAGTCGGTTCTAGAAGGGCCGAAGCCCCTGCAGCAAACATTAAACTGCATTCTCAAAAAGCCAAGCCTATAATTTCCATAACTTATTTACATCACCCCGTATTAAATTACTCTGATATTAATCACCGGCTGCATTAATAATGCTCTCAGAAGTTGTCGCCTATCTTTTTTTAAATCTTTGAATATAATACGAAGAAATGCATGAAGTCTTTATTTTGAACATGTAATTAAGAAATAAAGACACAATAGCAATGACAATTTATCAAATTAACATTTAAATATGCTTTAAAAACAGTCAATGTGCATTAAGTGCGTTAAAAGGAGAGGGAGGAAGTTTAAATTAATCTAATCCCGCCTTTTCTCTATTCATTATTCAGCGATCATCAATTCTTCATGCTTCCATGTTTAATCAGAATTCTTCTCTCTTTATATACATACTGACACGTATAATATAAACACATTCCATTCCTATGAATATAAATATACATAATATCTATATCTTGCAAAGTATAAATTCATTTATTAATCATTTATCTTAAATATATTGACAATATATGATATACTATTCTACATATATTGTACAGTAGTATATAATATCTGCATGTATAAAAACAAAAAAAATATGTACGAAAATAATAAGAATATATATATAAATTTTTTTTAAAACATATAGATATATATATATATAAAGCTAATATATGAGTATATATGTAAAAAAAATAAAATAAAATATATATATAAAGCTAAAATATATATGTATAATAGAGATATATATACAAAAATATATACATATATATAAATAATATACTATATATATATACATATATGTATTTATACATCGGAAACCACACAGCGATAACATACATCTATATATTTACATATTAATACATTCTTATCAGCAAAAAACAAAATAAAACCAGAAACAAATGATGAAGAATGATGATGATGACTTTCAAATCCCGTGTGAAAATCTTGTCCTTGTACCTGATTTTAAACTGGATCAGGTTCGGACATTCTTAAGTTCTCCGCTCAGATTGTTGTATAGTTTTTAAATATTGCTTTGTATATTATATATAAGACTTTTTAATCACTTTCTGCTAGTAGTTTTCTGGGTTCCCAGCAGGAAAAGCCCTAGACAGACTCCAGTATGAGCAGAACTCAGCTGCCAGGGTTCTGACCCACTCCAAGACCTAGAAGCACATCAACACAACCCTCGTCCATCTTCATCGGTTCCCACTCAAGACTCCCATTGAGTACAAGCTCCTCCTCCTCAGCTACAGCCCCTCAGAACCTAATGGACCTCCTGTATCCCTATACGCTGCATTCCTCAGATATGGTTCTGTTTTGTTTTCAAGAAAGAACCTTCAGTGTCACAGCACACACCCTCTGGACATAACCCCCCCCTCCTGCAATTAACAATGCTTCATCTCAGGACATTTTCAAAAAATACTTTAAACACCATCGGTTCACCACGACCTTTGACCTCAACCGACTCGGTGAACTCTCCCACCCACCGCCTTTAATATTCTCAACTCTTGTTTATATTATTGTTTCTATTTTGTTTTGTGCCCAACGATGTAAAGCATGCTTGGGTCTTTATATAAATTAAAATGATGCTGATGATGATGACGATGATGATAATATGTTTCCGGTTAATTTTTCCATCTATGGTCAGCCATAAGAATAATATAAAATAATAAAATACAATATAATATATAGTAGTATAGTATAATACATTATATTATATAAAATAATATAATAAAATGTATTATATTATCATAAAAAATAATATAATAGAATATGATATAATGTAAAATAATATAAAATAATATAGAATAATTTAATCTAATACATTACATTATATAAAATAATATAATATAGTATAATACAGTATAATATAATATAATATAATGTAGTATAATATAATATAATATAACATAATGTAATATAATAAAATGTAACAAATATAAATATAAAATAAGGTAATATAATAAAATGTAACAAATATAAATATAAAATAAGGTAATATAATAAAATGTAACAAATATAAATATAAAATAAGGTAACATAATATAATAAAATGAATATGATCAAAAATAAAGTAATAAAATATAAAATAAGGTAATATAATATAATATAATATCTTCAGTTTGAATGTTTTCAACACAATCCTTTAAAATAAACAATTTTTTGCAATCAAACCAGTAATCTAGGATTAATCTATTCAAGTAAACAGTTTACAAGAAATATTGTTTTTAATAACCAGTTCTTCTACACCTGACATCTTCATCAGTTCTATTATAAGACCGAAGAGCTTCTCTGGCCTGTTTTACCTCTGTGTGTCTTCAGCGAGTATTTAAACATCCTGCTGATCCATCGGGCCCAAACTGTATATTTAAACCAGATTATTCCATGCCAATATGACGAGACGGGACGAGCCCAGCGTGACCCGCTTCCCGACCCCCGACGTCACGGCTGCGAAATCTAAACCTGCGTCTGCCTCCTGGAGAGTGGAGCCTCATGGGATATTACTTGTTGGCTGTGAGCAGTTTCTTCTTCTAATGCTGGAGGGGGCGGGGGTTTGCAGAGCTGCCCGCTTCTGGGTAGCGATTCCGTTTGAAGAGAAAGAAAGAAGGAAGCTCACTGAATACGCTGACTTTGCCGGAACCTCTCTCAAGAAAAATGAGATTCTCCTGGACTTTCACTCTTTGTTTTTATCCTTAAATTGTTCAGGAGACGCTTCTATCGGCTCATTAGCATAAAACAAGCAGTGGGATATTTTTTTACTAGAGGCTCCGTCCAGGAAACTAAAAGATTATATATTGCAGAACAAAGTGTTTGACTGAGTCCGTGTTTATCGCGCCGAAATAAAGACGGCATTTAGTATATGAAGCAATCGCCTCCAAGACAAACACCAAGAGTTAGTAGCAGAATCCGGTGCAGAAAATGTAAAACCACTGGGTTGAATGCATTTTTTGTGCGGCGATGAAAACCCGGCCCGCTCCGTGTGACGCAGCATTTTACAGCAGCAAGAGGAAGACATGGTGGTACTGGGGGTAAATGGGTCACAAAAGAAGGAGGAGGGTCCGACAGGAAAAGGTGGAGTAAAACTTATCGTAGAAATGAAAAGGGAAAGGTCGCTGCGCTGGATAAAAATTACCGTGGAAATAAAAAGAGCTTTTATGTACGGGGCGCCGTTTGTAAAAGTAGCATATTCTGATTTTAACAGTAATTATTTACAGTAATAATAATTACGGTTATTATTTGCCGCATTTAGCTCCAAATGTAAAATCTAGATCTAAATGCTATATATAAATGTTAAATCTTAATCTAAATGTTACATCTATGTTGAATCTAAACCTTAATCAAAATGTTATATCTAAATGTTATATCTGCTGATTTTAACAGCGTTAATTTGCCACATTTAGCTTCAAATGTTAAATCTAAATCTACTTGTTAAATCTAAATGTGTTATATCTAAATGTTAAATCTAAATGTGTTATATCTAAATGTTAAATCTAAATGTGTTATATCTTAGAGTTAAATCTAAACATTAAATCTAAATGTTAAATCTAAATTTTCAATCTAAATATTAAATCTAATTGTGTTATATCTTAACGTTTAATCTAAATGTTAAATCTAAATGTCTTATATCTGAATGTTAAATCTAAATGTTAAATTCAAATGTGTTAAATCTAAATGTGTTAAATCTAAATGTTTTAAATCTAAATGTTAAATCTAAATGTGTTATATCTTAAAGTTAAATCTAAATGTTAAATTTAAATGTTAAATCTAAATGTGTTGTATCTAAACGTTAAATCTAAATCAAAATGCTGGACTTAACATTTGGCGCTAAATGTTTAGATAATATGCAAAATCTCGTAGCGGTGGGAACAGAATAAAAGCTTGATGAAGAAAACCACTTCTATCCGTGGTAAAGGCGATTACTTTTGAACCAAGACGGTTTTAAAAAACGTAGAACTTTACTGAATGGTTTAACAAAAAAACCAAGGATGGTGAAAATGACTCGGGTAATTTACATACGTTTTTGGATCTTCAGGTAATTCGCTCACTTCGGCATCGCAAACATGGCAGAAAAAAAACTTTTACTGTGTTATGAAAACCCCGCCCCCCAGTCTCTGATGTCACGGCTTCTTGCTTTTAACCCAGGACCATATGGTTTGCTCTTAAGCGGCTGTTTTTCGGGGCTAAGGCTATTTCAAGTTTTCGGTAGTTTTGCTTGAACATAATCCCCCCAATGATCATGTTTTTAGTTTCAATTTGTTTTGTTGGGAATGAAATCGTTTTTTTTTAAATAATTTTTTCAGTATCGTATTCAGAGGTATAATTTAAGTATAATACACAGTATTTGTTATGTTGTCGGGTTGGTTAATTGGAAGTACTTTATAAAAAGGAAAATCTGCGGCGGCTCTCTGCTACTGTCGAAATTAATCTGCTTCTAATAACACATCGATAGAATTTCCTGGGGAGGGATGATTAAAATGTTTTTGTAAAATCAGGGCGGATCCCAATCTCAATGAAGAGCCTGATCCTTTCTGACAGACTAATTGTTTTATATCATCTCTTGTCATAGACAGTCATCTTTACTTCGTCCCTTTCCCTCTCCTGACTGAAATGTCTCTTTTATGGCAACGAACAAATATCAATCGATACATGGGCTCCGAGGCAATTCCTTCCACCGCTGGTCTAACGCTAACGCTGGTAAATCCATCTTTACACCTCTTCCCCCCCCAGGATGAGTAAAGTTTAAAGTAATTTGAATTAAAAAGAAAAAACCCAGGTTATCGGTTATTATTAAGTATAGTTCGAGGATAATTTCCAAGCACTCTTTATGTTGTAAGTATACTAATAATAATGTAATAACGGTATACTTTCAAGTGTACTGGGACTAATTTGGCTAACCTTTACATTACCAAAAGTACATTTATACTTAAAGGTATACTTACTCAATTTTAAATTTTTGAGGACAGTAATGATCTTTGACTATTCAACTAGTTTACGTCTCTAGTTTTACGTTGTACTGAAACTGTAATACTGATGTCTTATTTTTTTTTTTTACTATTCACATTTATTCATAAACACCTGAGGAGAAGTAAGCCGCCACTGTGAAGCATAAATGGGGTTCAACAGGTAAACTGCTGGGCTTGAAGTGCGAGGAAGAACTGGGCATCAATCCAGTTCTTCCTCCCACTAAGGACTACGTGAGAACGACATTTGAAAATGATCCATGAAACAGTTTTTGAGTTATCGCGCTATCATGAAGGATCTGCGGCGCTGGCGGCGTTTTCTGTTCCATAACATCCCGGACTATTCCGGAATATAAATAAATACTACAATTTAACTTTCAAAATAAGCTGGTAAGTGGATAAAAGTTTAAAAGAAGTATACTAATAGCACCATTACATAAACTTCTCTTTTTGTATGGGCTTTCTTAGTAAGCTAATTAGCTAGTTTTGCTAATTGCATTAGCGTTGCAAGCTAAGGGATTGATGGGAGTAAAAGGGTATTGTAGCTTTGCAGGAAATTCTAAGAGCAGGAATAATGGAGGACCTTCTTATTCCCAAAGGTGTCCAGTTTGATCTCCTGCTCAGATGTTTCCTGTACTACTAATCAATATTACAGCAAATGTTGATCCCTACTGAACAAAACCCAGAAAAAAACAGACCGGTCTTGGGTTGCTTTCTTGAAAATGACACAACTTCGAGTTAAACCTGATGATTTATTAACGGCCTTCAGACCGAACGCCAAATGATGGGATTTCTCGTTTTTTTAACTATGTATTCAGTTACGGGGTAATACATGGTAATTGGCTTTTTCCCAGATATTCATGGGACGTAATCCAGTGGGGAGGAGGAGGGGGGGGGACAAAAAGTGTCTTTCTGTTCCCACAGGTTTTGCTTTACTAATAGGATCAAAGACGGAAAAGGATGAAAAAGGAGAATAATCAATGTGTGACGGCATTAAGATGAAACGTGGCCCATGTTTTCCTTCTTCTCCCCGAGTGTTTGGAGGATCGGGAATAGAGCGGGCCTAAGCGCGGCTGGCGCGTGAAGATCCGTGTCGATGCAGCCCATCTCACACAAATGTGCGTGCGCGGCATCGCTAAAGCTTTTTGTGACACATTGTGGCCGCACACTGTAAACACACACACATACACACTTAAACACACACACTCACACAGACTCATCTGCTTGGGCAAACAACTTCACAGCCACCCAACGGGGAAGGGATAACACTCAGCGGGTGGTCTGGCGACAATTAGCATAAGTAACAGAAGACTCAGCGCGCAGCCAGCGAATCACGCGGCGACGTAATCGGAGCCACACGATCAGGTCCGAGGAAGAGTGCTCAGAAAATGTTTCGCCTCTTCATGTATGAAAGAATGCCGGAGGAAGAGAGAGAGAGAGAGAGAGAGAGAGAGAGAGGGCTTTGGTCCCACCGGAGGTACAGTACTTGTTCTGCTCAGCTGCTTCGGGCTTGGACCCCCTGCAGAGGTGGCCTCAAACTCCATCGCTTCACTGAAGAGTCAAGCTCAGAAGTTTGGCTGCAAGTTCTCTCAGAGGAAGCCCATAATATATGTAACAAATTACTGTAAAAGTATAGCAGATTTTACGGTAATCTTCCATTTAAAAATTACCATTTATTTTTTTAATTTAATTAATTTTTTACAGTAATACTGTTTTAGCTTACAGTTGGTATACGGATAATAAAATGCTGAAAAGCTGGTCCACGCGTTTGTCTCCTCCAGACTGGATTACTGTAACGCACTTCTCACCGGGATCCCTGATAAAAGTCTTCAAAGACTTCAGTATGTTCAAAACAGTGCTGCAAGGATCCTGATGAGAGTTC